>QRFJ01003153.1:0-52258 GCA_006176705.1 Cocos nucifera | reverse complement strand
CACAATCTCCCTTATCTCCTGCAGCCGAAGTGCGCGCTCGGGAGAGATCTTATCTCCTGCGGCCGAGCTTCTCTCGGGGAGAACTTATCTCCTACGGTCGAGCTGAGGTCGAAGTGCGCATCGGGGGATCTTATCCCTGTGGCGAGCTGAGGTCGAAGTGCACGCTCAGGGGAGATCTTATCTCCTGCAGCCGAGTCCCTCAGGGAGATCTTATCTCCTGCAGTCAGAGGTCGAAGGTGCGCGCTCAGGGGAGATCTTTTGTTAGATATATGTGCCCTAGAAGCCAGAATTGGCTGACACTTGTAATACACTTCTAGGGCAAATTTAATTTTGACTAAATAATAAATGGGTTATTTTCTATCCAAATGTGTATTTAGTGTCTGTGATACATCCTTTGAGTTAATGGTAATGATAATTCATATTTTCAAGAGTTGAAATTTAAGACATGAATAATCATTATTAACTCATAAACTCCCGACCATAGGATCATCACAAGGATGGTGATTGATCCGGAGGTTGGTGTACATCGCTTCTCTTTAGTAGTTAGTAGATGAGTCTTGAGTCTACGGTGTGGAGACACCGGAGCGAGAGTACAGGTACTCGTTAGAGAACGAGGGCACTGAGCGTGACCACCTCGAGTAGTCATTAGGGAGTCTACCTTCTCGTCAATGACTGACTCGATGCTGCAGTAGTGTGTCTGGTTCTTTGACCTGAGATGCATCGGCAGTTCACCTTGAGGGTGTTATAGTTTGACTACACCATTACTCGGTCTCCTAGCCATATGGAACCCTGAGGTGTATGTTGGCTATAGACATGTTCATTGTAGGAACTGGATTGCATCAAGATGGAATCTATCTACCTCGGTGGTAGAGGAGTAGCCCTATGATGATCATGAGAATCAAGTCCAGAAAGCCCATGGCCATGGTAGAGTGAAATAATAGAAAGAGTTTCTATTTAGATTTTCACATTGGACTCGAATCGAATGATTACATCATATGACAGAGACTAGGGTTTGACGAGTTCACCTTAACCCTAATCTGATCGGGGCTCAAGATAGAAGAACTGAATCACACAGGTAGCTGCACCAAGAGGTTCACATTCAGCTCTGATGGGTTGCCACCATATACTGCTAGGTGTCACTGGTGGATTTTGGGAGCAATTAGAATGATTTAGATGATCGATCATTCTAGCTGTTCGAATCAGAAGAGTTCTGATCCATCGAAAGGAGTTTCGATGATGTCGATGATAGAGATCATGACATATCCCATTACCATACAGAACTGAACCTAACTGGGTCACACAAACAAGGGTTTGAATCTGGTGATCATCAATTGAACTGATCTAGTTCAATTGATCTGAATGAGATTCAATTAGGTTCAAGGAAATCGTGCTAGCACTCGATTGAACCTAACGTTCTTCTTTTACTATCATAAATAAGTTGTCCTGACTGAGCCAAAGGAGTTTGTGCTCAATCAGAGGCCTTCATATGGTCTGACTGGAGGTTGTCCAAGTCAGAAATAGGTTGTCTTATTTGTAAGACATTACCTGCCATTTTTGGTCACCTGCCATTTCTTGTTCTTTGACTTTGGTCAAAAGTCTACCTTTGACTGGTCAAACGTTGACCATTGACACTTTGACTTTTGACCACATGTCATGCACCTATTGGAGAGCTGGTGGGGGCCTGTCCCCCTGCCAGAACCTGGCAAGGAGAAGGGCGCACGCCAAGGGTGGCGTGAGCCCAAGTTGGAGGCGCCTAGGAGTCCTTGTTGGACAAGGACTCCATCTCCCTTTTGGATTCCAATTAGAGTTCTTACTAAGAATCAACAGTTTGACTGGTCTTAGGCGCCCTCTAAGGAGGAATCCAGGGGTCTCTATTCCCAACCAATCAGATTTAGATCTGATTTCACAAAGGGTTGTGATTGGTTGGGAGAGGAAGAGGAGTTGGATCACAAGCTAGTCTATAAATAAGACCCTGCGCCCAACCCTAATTCAAAGTGAATTCAATTAAACCCACGCCCCAAGGCTGCCTCTCCCCTCCTTCTCCATGCCATAGTCTCTTCTCCCCTTGCTCTCCACGTCCAAAAGTGTTTTGGACCTTGGTTGGTGCGATTCAGATCAAGGAAAGGCGATCAAAAGCAAGAAGGCTGCGCTGCTGCAAAAGGACGACTGCAGATCTTCAAAAGAGTTTTGAAGATCCTCCAGATCAGATCCAGATCTGATTTTTGGAGGTGTGATAGAGAAGAAGAGGATCTCCAGATCCAACCCGAGTGGATACCGGTAGAGGCCAGGCGCTTGCGTGGCTAAGATCCAGAACCTTCCGCTGCAAATCAGGATCATCTACAGGGTAATAGGATTACCCAAATCAGGTAAATTAAATTTGATTTAATTTATCTTATTTTATTTTATTTATTAAAATAATAAGAATCAGATCTGAAATATATCAAGATCTGATTGAGATCAAGAGAAAAATTTTTGAAATATATCTCTTGATCTGATCAGATCTGAACGAACCTGGACCGGGAAATCAGGATTTTCCTTCAACTTATCTCTGCCCGAGCTTCTCGGGAAGATTTATTTTCGCAGCCCTGTGTCGCTCGGAATATCTCTCGTCGAGCGAGTGATGCGGTCGGGGAGATCTTATCTCCTACGCCGAGCTCCTCGAGGAGATTATCTCCTGCAGCCAAGATTGAAGTGCGCGCTCGGGGGAGATCTTATCTCCTGCAGCCGAGGTTGAAGTGCGCGCTCGGGGAGATCTTATCTCCTACGGTCGAGCTTTCCTCGGGGGAGATCTTATCTCCTGCGGCTGAGCTGAGGTCGAAGTGCACGCTCAGGGGAGATCTTATCTCCAGCAGCCGAGCTAAGGTCGAACTGCGCGCTCGAGGGAGATCTTATCTCCTGCAGTCGAGCTTCCCTCAGGGGAGATCTTATCTCCTGCAGTCGAGGTCGAAGTACGCGCTCGAGGGAGATCTTATCTCCTGTAGCCGAGCTTGTTGCTTGCGTTAGGACGAGATTCTCCTCCTGTTCCTAACGCGGCGATTATTGACTGCTGCTTCCCTATCATCGCATAGTTTTCGCATCCAAAAATAATATTATTCAGAGGGGAGAATTTTACCGAAGGGAAGTCGCGGACAGCGCGTTCTCGTTTGAGGGGTCGATGGGGCATTGTTCCTCGGAGCTCCCTCGGGCAGCAAGTCCCGTCCAGACGACCTCCTCTACCTCGCGCTGGCCTCCCCGATTTGGAGCAGGCTTCGGCTGGTACGGTGTTGCTGGTAAACCCTACCAGCGGGGAATTTATCGGCTCCAAGTGGTCATCGGGTAGGGACAATTTTTAAGAAGGCATCGTAAAACAATATGTCCGCCGAACTTCCATTATCCACCAAAACGCGGCGTACATCATAATCAGCGACGTTTAAAGAGATTACAACGCGCGTCGTTATGTGCGGAAATCTGATCCCCTGGGCGTCTGCCTCGGTGAGGTCACGGGCTCACGGGCTCCGAGGTCCTCTGCCTCTTTGCCGATCCCTCGGGTCGTCGGTCTTTCCCTGCTGCGGTCCTCCCGAGATGGTGTTAATGACGCCAAGAGACGGCCGGTCCTCCTGCCGATCTCTCCCCTCCCCAATCGGCGGCAACATTCATTCTCGGCCGATCTTCCTGCTCTTTAGATCGTCTTCGCAGGAATCGGCCAAGCCTGCCCCGCCGGACCAGCTCCTCGATTTCGTCTCTGGAGCTGGATGCACTCCTCGGTATCGTGACCGTGGTCACGGTGGTAAAGGCAGAACTTGTTGGGGTTGCGTTTTCTGGGATGGGAACGCATCCTCTCCGGCTCTCCGGAAGTCGTCCCTTGATCTCCAGCAGCACTTGAGCCTTCGGGGCGTTGAGGGGGGCGTAGCTGTGAAAACGCCGTCGGAGGGGAGAACCTTTGTCGGAGGGGAGAACGACCTCGGCGGGGAGGGAGGAGGGAGAACCTCGGCGCCGGGGGGAACTTCCTTCGCGAGGGGCTTCGGCGCCGGGGGGAACTTCGGGGTTCCGAGGAGAACTTCGGAGAGCCCTTCCGTCGGTGGCTTCCCGCCCCCGACCTGAGGTGGAGTCCGGGCACGCCGCGCGCCAGGGGGAGCTCGGGAACGCGGCCAGGCGGTGCGGTGCGCTTTCTCTTTCCTCGGCAGGCCTTCCCGCTCTGCCTACTCGTCGCTTGTCGCGAGCTTCACCATCCCTTGGCCTCGAAAGCCTCTTCTGCCCGGGCATAGCTTTCGGCCCGAGCTAGCATGTCAGCGAAGTCCCTGGGATATTTCTTCTCCAGGGAAAACAGCAGGTCGTTCTTCTGAAGGCCGCCCTTGAGGGCGGCCATAGCAACTGATTGGTCCAGGTTCCGGACTTCCAGCGCGGCAGCGTTGAACCGGGTGACGTAAGCCCGGATGGGTTCCCCCTCTTTTTGCCTGATGGCCAACAAGGAATCCGAGCCTCTGCGCGGCCGTTTGCTGCTGACGAAGTGGGCCGCGAATTGTTGACTCATTTGGTCAAACGACAGGATGGTGCCCGGCTTAAGCGCCGAGTACCAATTCCTAGCCGCTCCCTTGAGGGTAGAAGGGAAAGCCCGACACAAAATGGCATCAGGGGCGCCATGGAGTAACATCGTCGTCCTGAAGGCCTCCAAATGGTCGACCGGGTCAGCGGTCCCATCGTAGCTTTCAAAATGCGGGAGCTTGAAGTTCGGTGGTACCTGTTCCTGCATAATTTTCTGTGAGAAGGGAGGATCAGTGCAAATATCGTTACCGCGGGAGGAAGGAGTATGACGAAGTTCTTCTATGCGCCGTCCCATCTCCATGAGCCTTTGGTCCAGGAAATCTTCGCGATCCTTAATCCTCAAGGTCTTCTCGCGGAAGGGGTGCGAAGCTTCTCCCTGGGTTGAGCCGCGGTCCGAGCAGGGGCTCTTTGCCGGCTGCCCTTCTCTCCCGAGGGCCGGAGGTTGGGTAGCCCACATCGGTCGCTCCTGGACTGGATTCCCGGGCTCCGGGGAACCCCGCGCCGGTCGAGTGGGCGCTGGACCTCGCGAATGCGTGGCTTGCACTGCCTGCACCGCCTCCGTAAGATCGCGGACCTGCTGGGCAAGCAGGTCGAACCGCTCCGCATCTACCGCGAGTACGGAGCGGGCCCGCGTCGCCGGGGCCGGAGTGGGAGCGGACGGACCCGAACGGGATCGGGCCGCGGAGGCTGCCGACCTCCGGGTCGAGGTTCTTCTGGGGGGCATTTTTCTTTTCAGAAAAGGAATACTGAAGAGGGAGGAGAGAGATCCGGAGCAGGGGAGGGAAATCGTCGCCGAGCACTCCTTTAAGAACAAGGGAACCTCGAAGGTTCAAGCCCTTGTTCCTCTAGACGGCGCCAATCTGTTGGTGCAGAAATCCGTCGCCGCCGGAGGTCGCCGCAATCGAGGCCGCTGGGCGCCGCCGGGGACCTGCAAAACGAAGTCCCGTCCGGAACCGGTGGGGTGGTGGCTCCGGCAGGACCCTCCGACGGTCAAGTTAGTTTCCGACCAACAGTAATGGAGTGCTCGGAATGAGTTCCGGAGCTTAGAGATGTGGAGGAGAGCTTAGAGAGTCGAGAGTTCAGAGAGCTTAGCCTTAGTATGTCGGGAGGGGTCCTTTTATAGCGGAGCTTAGTTGATGGTGACGGCTGTGCCGTCTGGCAGAGAGTCGTCGGGCAGCATGGAGTTTGGTACGGAGAGGAAGGCGTCGTTCTGTGGATCGTGGGAGCCATACTGGCGCATCGTGGGCCGCATGGAGTCCGGTACGGAGAGGAAGGCATCGTTCGATGGATCGTGGGAGCCATACTGGCGAGTCATGGGCCGCATGGAGTCCGGTACGGAGAGGAATGCGTCATCCGATCTTGTTGCAGGCGACAGTTCATCCAGAGGAGTTCGGACTTGTAACAGAGTTCGGCTGAAGGAGAAACCCGAGAGGAGCTTGGCTTGCTGAAGGGTCGGCTATCTGTAAAGTTCGACCGAGGGACGATTGCTGAGGAGTTCGACCGCTAAGAGGCCCGAAGAAGCTCGGCTGGGGCCAGTTGAAGGACTTCGGTTGCTAGTTGGTTCGGCCAGGGCTCGCTGAGGAGTTCGGCCGTCTGGAGTCGGTCCGAAGGGGTTTGGCCGCCTGGGCTCGCCTGGAGTCGGTCCGAAGGAGTTTGGCCGTGGGGTCCGAAGGGGTTCGGCCATGGAGAGTCCGAAGGAGTTTGGACTTGTAGGAGAGTTCGGCCGAAAGGGAAACCCGGGAGGAGCTCGGCCGCAGAGAGGTTCGCAGGAGCTCGGATGGCCGAACGGGCCTCTGGGAGGAGTCCGTCTCCCGAAGAAGTCCTACCGCTTGGAGTCCAAGGAGCTCGGCCGCTAGGAAGTTTGGCTGGCGGTGGGAGTTTGGCCTGAAGCCTGGACGCTGGGAGTTCGGCTGAAGCCCATCTGTCGGAGCTCTTCTGCAGCTACCAGTTACATTAAGCTGAGCATCGGGCCGGGCTTCGGCAGGAGCGGGATTTATCTCCAACAGTAGCGGCTTCGGCAGGAGCGGAATTTATCCCCAACACTAATCATATAGAGGTGTGACTACCTGCATAAAGTATTGAGCGGAAGACCTTGCTTCCAAATCCATAGATCTAGAGGTTCATTAATTATTGTGCTGAATCAATCATCGGTAGAGGTAAG
Source organism: Cocos nucifera (assembly GCA_006176705.1). Lineage (NCBI taxonomy): Eukaryota > Viridiplantae > Streptophyta > Magnoliopsida > Arecales > Arecaceae > Cocos > Cocos nucifera. Next base: position 45,576 of record QRFJ01003153.1, on the reverse strand, counting down.
AATTCTTCAATATAATCACCTACATATTTAGGAAAATTTAAATCTGTATGATTGATATATATTCTATATCTATCAGTATGTTGAATTGATATTACTTGAATCATGATTAATTGATGCTTAATAATTACTGAGTAAAGAAGATCATGATTTAACATAATTGATGGGATGGAGGCATTTAGATTAGCCAGTCATGCAAGAAACGTGGTGTATATGCTATGTCAAACATGGACCAGGGTGCGATATTATTTGACCTACCAAGGGTTGGAGCATGATTGTGACTAATCTAATGTAAAAAATCAGATTATAATTTTAATAATATGGATGGGGTATAGATGGTGTTTGGACTGTTCGACCATGCAAGAAATGTGGTGTGTGTTGGGTTAGTCTTGAGCTGGGGCACAGCATGTGTTTGGCTTATCACAGACTTGAGCATGATTGTAATTAGTCCAACACCGAAGAGATAAACATAAAGCATGAAAAAGAGAGCATGTGGACTAGTTGGCCATATGTAAAACGTGGCGTATAAGCTGCGGGCTGAAATGTTTTAGCCTGCCATGAGTTGGATCATGGTTGTGATTAGATTTAGTATCGAAATCAAATTAAGATGAGGAACGGAATTAATTGAAGGGTATCTAAGCTAGTTGGCTTGTGTAAAATATGATATTGTGATGTCAGCCATGGGCTAAGTTATAGTTGCGCTACGGACGAAAATATGGTTGTATTTGGCTTGCCATGGGTTGGAGCATGAGTGAGTCTAGTCTAGTATCGAAATAATAATATTGTTTGGATCAGAACAGTATTAATCAATAAATGATAAGCTATCTTAATGATTTACTATTGAATAGAATTATTGATTGGTGATATGAGATGTATTTATTAAAATTGTACATGATGATATTATTCAATTATCATATTGATGATATATGAATCTTCATATTTTCTTATTAGTTTTATATATTTATTAAAAGATATTTTATATTTATATTGGTGTGAGTGTGAAAAATTCTTACTGGGCTATAATGCTCACATTCCTCTATTTTTTTGTTCAGCCTTGTAGGGTGCTTAGCATCGGTCAAGTTGGGTATGGAGTTTGAGCAATGGATTGAGTCTTTAATTAGTTAGTTAGTTGAGTTTCTGATATCAAATCAATATTTCAATCTTATAAGCATTATTTAATAGAGATGGATTGATTTGATTTGAAAAATATGATTAAAATTTTATAACTTATAGATTTATTTATTATTTAAATTTTGTATATTTTTTAGAATTTATCTTATGGAGTGTATGACTATTACGTATCTGATTTGAATGTAACTTAATTTACGTAAACAAAAGAGGAGAATGAAGTAGTCAGGTCAACAAGGACCGCACAACCCCAGACCCACATGCCAAAGAAAGTCCTAGGCTAATTATAACAGGTTGGTACTATGATGTGAAGATACCCAAAACAACCAAAAACAAGAGGGACGTGATTTTGCTAACAGGAGTAGGATTACAACAAACTCTGAAACTATATCAGTACAAAGAAAAAGTTTAGATTCGCCGTGTACTTGCAAATAAAAAACATGTTATCAGCACAACAAGTAACAAAATTCACTAAACGTCCAAAGGAGCATATTTGAATAATATGATTAGAGCATGTGCTTAGAAACACATATTTCTAGAAGTCTAATGAAATAATTGGTCAGATAGGTGCACAATGTTGCATTAAGTTGAGCTAAGTTTTAACAAGTGCATGCAGCACAATATTGTACATACATATCAGATTTCTGATAAGGATCTGTCTACCAAAACGTATCTTCAGCCACATTTAAGTAACTGAACATCTCTTGTATCATGCCCTCGGTTCCAAGATCTCTTATCTGAAATAGAGGGAGACAGAATGATTGTGCTAAGTATTTTTAAAAAAAATTCTGAAAAAAAAAAAACTATAGGAGTTGAGCTTTTTATTTTTTTGAGAATCCAGGTGGAAGTCAGGAATTTTCTCCGAGAAATGCATTAATGTCAAAGTGGGATAAGTACAATGGAGTTGATGGGTTTTTTTTTTTTTTTAACATCCCAAAAGATAGAGGAGGAGTGGCAGGGATCGTTGCCTGCATGGGAGTGTCAAATCAGCCCGTACAGGTGGGAGAAAGGATATTGGAGCCAGAAACAAAAATACTACAATGGGTGAGGCCAAGACTACAAAATAAATATTATAGTCATCGGCCGTCTTGGGCGAAGCACAGGGAGAGTTTGATTGTGAAGAGAAGGGAGGCTTCAGTTAGCGCCTGAAGGGTGGAGCTACCTTTGCATGGTAACTGAGATCGGTCCTACACTCTGAATCAAAACTTCTCCGTGGCATCACAGTGACTTCCGCAATCACCATTTCAGTCTGGAATCTTGGCAAGTTGGGAGAGTAAGGAATGAATGTTTGGACGAGAAATGGAGGAGGTCCAACTTCGAAAGGTTGAGATTGCTTTCCTTGCTGTCCATGATGGCATAGTAGCTTTGAATTGAAAGACCCGGCTGTTGCGTTCCTTCCAGAGGCACCATTGTGAGTACCTCCAGGAGTCCCAAACTCCAGAGAAAGATCATGGGAGTTTTGGAATGTTAAAGTTGGAAAGAACAACGGACCAGAATACTTTGTAGCATGAGGTGGTTTAGGGATTCGCCTTGTTGGTCATAGAGGGGGCACCTTCTCGTGATGTTAACACCTCTTTTAATTAGGTTTTCCTTCGTCAATATTCTATCATGGTAATACAGCCAGAAGAAGAGTTTGGCCTTCTCAGAAATGCAGAGTTTCCAGAAAGCTTTAACAATGCGAGAGATTACCCCACCATGGGATAAGAAATTATAGGCGTTACTTACTTTATAGAGGCCGTTAGTGCTCCAGTTCAAGAGCCATGTGTCCGGATTGAAAGAGAGGGATACAGTCCAGAGAAGACAAGATAAGTTTCGAAGCTCGCCAGATGCTTGTGAGGTCATTGGGTATTTGAAGGATGAGTGAAAGCTTGATTGACAGAAGAAGTCGCCAACAGAGTTGCTCTATTTTCTAGCAAAGGCATATAGGTTGGGAAATAGGAGTTTGAGTTCCTTGTTTCCAATTCAGTTATCATGCCAAAATGATATCTGACGATCATTGCCTATCTTTAGATGGAAACATTGCTTGAACAGGGCTAGAAGCTTTAGTATATTGTCCCAAACGAGAGAAGCTACCCTGAGTAGTCTCCTAGAGGGGGCCGAAATGGGTCTTTTTGAGTAGTATATATTTTTCAGAAGGACGACTATCGAAGGCTTTCTCAAAGTCTATTTTGCAAAGGACGACTGGTTGGTTGGTGTGTTTGTTAAATGAGATAAGCTCGATAGCCGAAATGTAACTCTCAAAAATTAACCTATCTTTAACGAAGGCAGATTGGCATTCAAAAATGAGCTCTTCCATTTTACCTTGAAGTCTGAGTGATAACACCTTGGATATTATCTTGATAAGCCCATTTTCGATGCTTATTGGTCTAAAATCCTTTACTGTTGGTTGATCTATTTTTTTTGGGATCAGAGAAATGTAGGTGTAGTTGAGCCTGGAGAGATCACATGCACCATGGTAGAAGGCTGAGAATAGTTTAAGTAAATCACTCCCAATGATATCCCAATATTTTTTGATAAAAAGATATCTGAAAGCCGTTCGGGCCTGGAGATTTATTTTTTGCCAGGGTAAATATAGCATTTTTGTTCTCGTCAGTAGAGAAGGGAGCTTCTAGAGAGGATAAATTTGGAGGAGGGCCAGGGTAGAGCTTGTTTCAGTCTATGTTTGCATGTTTAATTTCTTGGGATCCAAGAAAAGAGGAGTAGAAAGAAAAGAAGGCAGATTTAACTTTGGTTTGAGTTTTTAGCACTTTGTTGTTCTAGTGTATCTCTAGTATATGGTTTTTTCTCATCTTGTTTGAAGCCAAAATGTGGAAGAACTTTGTATTCTGGTCTCCTTCTCGAAGCCAAGTGATGCAAAATCTTTAACGCCACATAATCTCTTCTTGTTGCAATAGAAGGTCTAGCTGTTGTTTCAAGTCATCTCTCATCGTTCTCTCTAGTGTGCTTAAATTTTTTTGCTCCTCTATTCATCCAGTTTGCTTATTTGACCAGTTAAGCTATATTTTCTGAGAGTGATATTATCCACTATTGTTTTGCTCCATTTTCAAAGGTTGGCTCTAATATACCTGAGCTTGAGGACTATGTTGGCAGTACTATCTTCTAACGATGAAGATTTGGACCACCATTTTCTGATCAGATCATCGAAGCCATCATATGAATACCATAGGTTTTCAAAGCGGAACTATTTTCTCTAAGTGCCAGTGATGTTAGCCACTGTTTTCACTTAAAGGAGGAGAGGAATGTGGTCAGATGTAACTCGAGGAAGTGGGGAAAGCGATGAGGATGGGAAGGCTATGTGCCAGTCCATTGTAACAAACTACCTATCGAGTTTGGCTAGGCTAGGTTGGCCTCAGAGATTTGACCAAGTGAATCTATGAGATGTTGGGTTGATCTCGATAAGTGCTAAGGTGTTGATGAAATTATTGAGCTCTTGTGAGGAACAAGAACTTTCGGAAGCACCTGACCTCTCGATTTTAAATCTAGAAGCATTGAAATCACCAATGAGTGTCCATGGGAGATGGATTGAAGAGCTTAATTTCTTGAGTTCTTGCAAGAAGGAAAGGTGGAAAGGACGATTGTAGGGGCCATAAATGTTTGTGATAATGAACTTGTCGTCTGTGTTCTTCAAGGAGAATTTAGTGCTCAACGAGTACCTTCCGATATGAAATAGTCTTCTGTTGACCTTACTTTGTTTCCAGGCCATTAATAAACCACTCACTAAACTTGACGCTTCCTAGACTAGAAAACCACCAATGTTTAACCCGCATATTGACTTCAGAAGCTAGGGAGAGAAGTGGTTTAATTTGGTTTCTTGGAGGCAAACAATCAGACAATTGGCTTCATTGATTGTCGTCTTTACTAGCCGCTTCTTATATGGTAGGCCTATTCCTCGTACGTTCCATAACAGGATCTGCATGGGATTTCTTAAGGATAATGCGGTGTAATGGATGCAGCTTGAAGTTGGCGATGCAGTGGTAGGGTGCCTGTTGGTGCTTGATTGAAAACACAAAAAAAGTAGGATAGGAAAGAAGGCGAGGCAAACTGCATACAAAATAATAGTAGCGGGAAGTGTCTGACTATCGTGATTGGTTTACAACGAGAGGTATGCACCAACACGAGACCAAAAGGTAGAGAGATACAAAACTAGAGCTTAAAAGATCTAGGTGAAGTAGATATCATCTTGGTCGATGGGTAAAAATATGCATCCTTTGAACTGGGAGGGAGAGGTGCAAATTTAGGCTCTTGCTTCAAGTCCACCAGCCATGGCTTTGAGGGAGTAGTGTTGCTTTTCTAGTTCCTTCATGTGTCCGATAGGAGCAGCATCATCTTTCGCAGGTAGGATTAGTCCGCATCTTTTGGTCAATCTGGAAATGTCTCTGGTGGTAAAAGAATTGATGAAGAGAATGTCTTCCTCCTTCAAGACAGGATTAGTGATACCTAGAGTTTCAGTTTCTTGGACCGAATTCTGGCACTTCGTTTGATGGAGACTGCGCTGGGGGACGCAGCAGAGGTATGTGCGAGACCTTGTAGGATGGAGTTGAAGACTTGGGTGAGAGGGATGAGGGGCTTGGTATTTGGAGTGAGGGTTTTTTTGATAGTGGGGGGGATAGGATTGGTTAGGCAAAAGGTAGGCATTATGGAACGACAGGAGCTAGGATTGTTAGGAGGAGCCACGGAAACTAGGAGAAGCGAGCCATTGTGATGGAGATTTGAATTCAAATTTAAACCAGTATAGCTGAGCAGGACTTGGAGGAAGAGCCTAGCTAATTTTAATAGCTCGGATGGGATGTGAAGCGAGGGAGTTGCGTAAGGGTGATGGAGTACTAGGGATTGAGTCGGCGAAATACTCGGAGGGGAGACGTTGAGAGGGAGGGAGTTGTGACTCCTTGAAGGAGGGTAGGGTGAGAATTATGCCTTTTCGGTGAGCTTCCATCGGAGGCGCTGTCCTGGCAGCTGTAAGGGTCAGATGGTTGACGGCGATAGGACAAGCCAAACCAGAATTCCAAATCCGAATCTCCCAAGTTGCTATGGTCTTCACTTTGGGAGGAAGAGTGATCAAGGAATGGGTTGTAAGGGGAGGAAAAGTTAACCACCAGCCTTACACGATAGCAGAAAGCTCTGACAGTGACTTCGATGAACTCGGAAATGGATTCAAGGTTTTCGCAGAGGAAGTGTAGATCCAAACTAGTGAGATCTTCCATGTTAATGCTGGAATGGTTGGCCCTGAGTGGGACTCTAAAACTGGCTATAATGCTAGCAACGGCATTTACGTTCCAGTAAATTAGTAGAAGGTTAAAGAGGCTAGCACAAACCTTAAATCGGAGCTTGTTTTGAGTGCCCTCGATGGTCTGATCCCAGTGATTAACCACCAGGGTGAAACCGTCGCCCCGAATATGCCCCAAGGAAATGAAGTAATGGACGACCTCACAGGAAGGGTAGGCCACAAAGAATGCATTCTCACTGGGGAGCTTTTTGTCTGACCATGAACCAACTACTCTTGCTTTCCGGGAGAGGGTAAGGGAAACATCGTCAACCTTGATACTCCTTCCATAAGCTTTTACATAAGCGGCTCGATTTATGTAGGAGGAGGCATCGGTGGTGGGAATCATTTTTGAAGCATGTATTTGCATCATGCTCGGTTTAAGTAGGAGGCATCAGTTTAAGTAGGAGGAGGCATCGGGCTGACCATGAACCAACTACAGGAGTTGAGCTTATGCTCAAAATCGGAGCACCCCAATGGTGGGAATCATTTTTGAAGCATGTATTCGCATTATATACTGCATAGCCTATGAAGGGGTAAATAATTCCCAAAGAAGTAAAAATATATGAATTTATATTGGTTATTAGATACATTTATTTTATTTGACATTGCACATGAGATGGCAATTATAGAAAGCAAATTGTTATGTAACATCGTCATTTTTACATCTTTGTCATATTTAATGGATCGTTGCTATGTCTAGATCATTCTAAGACATCGACTTGACTCTTATCTTTTTAATGCCTATAATCGGGAATGAAGAATCAAGATGTCATTAATCATGCCCAAAGGGATACTAAGGGAATGATCATGCAGCATCGAGGAGTGTAGCCTTTGTTCCTTGGAAGGACATGAAGAGAAAATAAGAGAACATGAAAAAAAAGGGAAAAACATCACGGGCAAGGGATAGGAAACTCTTGTCGTCTAACTTGATAATGACCTAAGGCACAAGTCCACTGTAGGATGTTAAAATTGGCGAGCAAATGGGTACATGACAGCTAATAGCAGACTAAGACCACTTGCTAACCCAGGTGGTTCCTAATTGGATGTGGAAATGGCAAGATAATAAGTAGCTTAACTAAAATAGTTTGGAAAAGAGATGGTTTTTGTGGGCATGTTCTTAGATGGCTAAGAAATTAACATCAATGCTCAGAAAGTAGTAGTTGTTCAACGTGCATAGAGGATTTGTAAATAATAACATTAGTGATTTGTAAATAATAATACTAGTGTATTGGTCAGCGGTATAAAACCATATCCAGAATGCAGGTTCACTTGAACAACCATTCGTTGAAGAGGAAGTTAGACAAGCAGTTTTCAGCCTTCCTAGAGGTAAAGCTCCAGGATTGCACGGCTACCTTGCTGAGTTCTTTCAGCGCTACTGGGGCGTGCCTTAAGGCTGACCTGCTTAAACTTTTTAATTTATTTTACAACCATGATACAGACATCTCAAGAATCAACTACACGTTTGCAGCAATGATATCTAAGAAGCAGAATTGCAAAATGGTAAGAGATTACCGACCAATAAGTTTAATGAATGGGGTTTTGAAAATCATCACCAAGACACTATGCATCAGACTGTCTAAAATAATCAGCTCATTAATCATAAATGCACAATCAGCATTCATCAAAGGCAGACAAATAAATGATAGCTTTCTAAATGCAGTAAAGATCATAGCTATTAGCACCAAATCGAAATCTTGGGACCTAGCACTTGAATTAGACTTCGAGAAGGCATTTGATAATGTCAAATGGTCATTCATTATTGCAATTTTGAGAGCAAGAGGATTTGCTGAAAGATGGTGTAAGTGGATTGAAAATATTCTATCCTCCAACAAAATGGCTCTTCTCATAAATGGTGCCCCCACCAACTGGATCAACACCAAGTGAGGATTCAAACAGGGTGACCCCACGTCCTCGCTTCTTTTCACCCTTATTACAAACTCACTTCACAGAATTCTTCTAATGGCAGCAAAAAACAAACTCACCATTGGAATTACCTACTCAAGAGGCACTTCAGAAGTCATATGCATCCAATACGCTGATGATACAGTGATTCTTAGCGATGACAATTTGTGACATGTTCAACACTTTAAGTTTATTCTCTACTTCTATGAAATTATCTCAGGTTTAAAGATTAATTTTGACGAGAGTGCATTATATGGAATCAGCTTACCGAAAGCAAGGAGTAAGTAGCTAGCGGCAGTTTTAGGGTGCCCCCTTTCCCCCTTTCATTCAAGCCATTGCCGGTCGACGGCGGTGTGGCCTAGATCGGTAGTGCATGGCGGGCATTGGGCCAGCCATGCTCGCGGGCCGCACAGGCATGTGCAAGCCCAGCAAATAGGTAAAGATAGGTCCTATCCCATTCAGAAATTGCATTAATTCTAAAGATTTAATACAGTAATCAAACGATATGCAACAAGGATCGAATGAAATTTTGACAGTATTTTTTCTTAATTTTTTCATGTAGGAAGAACCAAAAAAAATACTGTCCAAAATTTTATTCAAAATTCTTAGCATACCGTTAGATTATTGCAACTACCTATAGAATTATCTATAATTTTTAAATCATTCAAATTGGATAATCAATTAATCATTGTACATAATTTTGTCATCCGTATAATTATATATAATTATACAAGATGTTGAAGATTATGTACACTAATCAATTGACGGATCTATCATTATGCGATGCAATAAACAAAAGCAACAAGATATAAACATGTAGAAAATGTTATCCAATAAATTCTACAACATAAACTACATTCATAAATAATTAAGGATAAGCAATAGTTGTAGATCCGATCTCTTGCACAAATCTGAGTGTTAATCCAAAAATCTGAAAGAAGAATGAAGTAGATGATGGCGGCACCTTAGGGCTTAATGTTGGAACCTTAGAGAGACATATTAAATTTTGTTCATATCCATCGAGTTGGCTCACTCAGAAGCCGAGCCGGCTCCATGCCTGAGACAGCCAGCTCCGTGCCTGAGACATTCGGCTCGGGGAGGACCCGAGCTGGCTCGATCTTGACCCAAGCCGGCTCGGCTGTATATCCGAGCCGGCTTGACTGTGTGCCATCCCCTGTTCTTGGCTATCTCCACCCTCTCCTCATCTTTTTGACTGCCCATCTTCCACTCGATCTCCATCGTCGGTAAGGCCAGACCCCCTCCCTGATCCCTCTCTCCCTCTCTCGATCTCCCTCTCTTCCTCTCTTGATCTCATCCCTCATCGGCGAGTTGGACCCCCTCCCTCCCTCTCTCCCTCTCTCGATCTCCCTCGCTGGTGATGGCGACGAGGCCAAACCCCTTGCTCCCTCTCTCACTCTCTCGATCTTCCTTATCGACGATGCCGGACCCCCTTCCTCCCTCTCTCTCTCTCTCTCAGTCTCCCTTACCGATGATGATGGCAAAGTCGGACCCCCTCCCTCCCTCTCTCTCTCTCGATCTTCCTTGCCGACGATGGCGGTGAGGCCGGACCCCCTCCCTCCCTCTCTCCCTCTCTCTTTCTTAGTTTTAGATTTCAAAATTAGGTCCGAATATCCAAGATCCATTAGGATTTGGGTTTGATACTTCAAGTACGGACCCATCGGATATTCGGATTTGGGTCCAGTACAAGTAATTAAAATTGGGTCCAAATTTAAATATTCAGATTTCAATCCGAATCCGACCCATTGATAAGTCTAGTCTAGTGATTAATAAATAATACTATAAAATTAAAATAAAAAAATATGCCTATGACTATAGAGAGGGGGTCACACCAAAAGCTCCAAGGGTCGTCGGTGATGGCGCAGGAGGAAGACGACGGCGCTAGAGGTAACCTACGCAAGATAGTGAGATAGAGAGAGAAGAGAGAGAAAGAAAAAGAGGAAAAAGGAAAGAGAGAGGGAGAGGGGGCCCGGAGGGGCGTCGAGACAGGGGATGGGGAGGGCAAGGGGTGGATGACCGAGTATCGAGAGGGCAGGGGCGTGGCGACCGGGGATGGGGAGGGCAGGGTAGAGCGATCGGGGATGGGGAGGGCAAGGGGCGGTGGGCAGTCGGGGATGGGGAGGGCTGAGGGCATGCGGTGGCGATCGAGGATGGGGAGGGTAGGGGGCGGGCGACGGCGATCGGAGATGGGGAGGGCAGGGGGCGGGCGGCGGTGACCGGGGATGGGGAGGGCGGCCGGGGAGGGCAAGGGGTGGGCGACAGGGGGGGGGGGAGGGGGGGGGGGCGGCGGCCGGGATGGGGAGGGCAGGAGCGAGCGACCGAGGATGGGGAGGGCAAGGGACTGTGGCGGCCGCGGATGGGGAAGGCAAGCAGCGGGCGGCCAAGGATGGGAGGGCGAGGGGGGCGGCCGTGGCCGGGGATGGGGAGGGTGGGGGGCGGGCGATGGCGGTCGGAGATGGGAGGGCGGGGGGCTGGCGGTCGGGAGGGTAATGGGTGGGGTCGGGGATGGGGAGGGCGGGGGGTGGGCGGCTGCGATCGGGGATGGGGAGGGTGGGGGGTGGACGACTACAATCGGGGATGGGTGGAGTCTCACCGATGTTGGAGAGGAGGGGCGAGAGAGAGAGAGAGAGTGCAGGAGAGGAAATGAAAATTGAAAATTTTTAATCTAACCTACGACAGCGATTTTTGTACCACTGCCATAGATCTATGATGGTGGTTACTGTAAACTGCTGTAATAGATCTACCGCAGTGATTTATAACCGCTGCTATAGATCTATAGCAGCAGTTTTTAGTAACCGCTGCCGTAGATTGAAAATAAATTTTTTTTATTTTTTTTAAATATTATATAATTTTAAAATTTAATGCTCATCTTCACCATTCATTGTCTAAATAATTACCATTAGAGTGTCATCACAAAAGATCACCTCGATCCGATGGCCCTTGCTTCATCGATCAAAAAATTTTGATTTCGATGATCACGAATGATGATACGATGACTGATAGATGGAGACCTTCGATCGATCAAAAAATTTATAAAAATGATCTTGGTGATATTTGTAGCATACTATCAAAGTTTTACTTCAATCGGATATCGTTATCATGGTCAATTTAGTATGGAATGATTTCGATCCTTAAATTAGAAATAAGGGATCAAAGGACTAAATGATGTCCGATTACGAGATAATTTTTTAGTTAAATAATTTTTACTATAATTTTAATCATTTTATACGATGATGATAGTAAAATTTAAATCATTTTTATATGAACTGTTCGCGTTAAGCAGATATTGCAAAAGCACGAGCATATATATATATAACAACAAATAGAGTTTGAGAATGATTATCAAACGATGTATAGTTTTAGATTGTTCTTAGTCTCACGTATTGAATTTTATAATCACCACCATAAAAAATGATTAAAGTAGTAGTCAAGATTATTTATAAAAAAAGTTATCTCATAATCGAACACCGTCTGGTTCTTTGATCACTCATTTATCATTTAATAATTAAAATTAATCTATACTAAATTAACCAAGATAATGATATTCGATTGAAGTAATCTTTGATAGTATGCTACAACATAACTGAGATCATCGTTGTAGATTTTTAGATCTATCAGAGGTCTCCATCTATCAGATTATCGTATCATCGTTCTTGGTCGTCGAAATCAAATTTTTTTGATCGATAAAGCTAAGACCATCAGATCAAGGTAATCTTTTACGATGATACTCTAATGATAGTTATTTAGATACTGAACGATAAAGATGGATATTAAATTTTAAAATTATGTATTATTTAAAAAAAATAAGAAAAAAATATATTGCAGTGGTTACAAATAACCACTGCCATAGATCGATGTATAATAGCGGTTACAAGGAATAACTGCTATAGGTCCGAAATATGGCAGTGGTTACAAGAAACCGCTACTATTGGTCGGACATATGGCAGTGGTTATAAAAAACCTCTGCCATAGGTCAGACTATGGTAGCAGTTTGTTGTAATTGCTGCTATAAGTTGGACCTATATCAGCGATTTCTTATAACTGCTACCGTAGACTCTATTGCAGTAATTTTGAAAATCGCTGCTATAATATATGCTATCGTAGGCTATTTTTGTAGTAGTGCATGATGATAGAATTATTTTGGAGAGAAAAAAAGGATGAGAGAACATTAGTATCTAGTAGGAAGCCCAATATGAGGTGAAGCTTCAAGAGCCAGAGGAAAGTTCAGTGCAAGGTGGAGCTCCAAGTGGAGATGGATTGGGCACGAGATGGGAGACTCAGAAGGATGAGAGGTGATATCACAAAGTGAAGTTTCTATTATCATAGAATGCTTTTCTAAGCAGATCTCAGATTAGGAGGATCACAGTCATTGACAGAGGTGGGATCGAGCGGCCTAGCTCGACTCCTATGCTTGTCCATCCATAAGATAGTAGACGTGCCCTAGGGCATGGAGACGAGATGGATCACAGGCTCTCAAAGATAGGTGAAGGTCGAATATTGAATTGATGTGAAAATTATTAAGGAAACTTTCTCGAGAATCAGTTCATAATAAGTTCAGAATAAGGTTCAGGATGATGAATGAAGTTCAGCGAGCCCAAGAACAGCCCAAACAGAGTCCAGATGGAGAAGTTACGTACGAATAAAGGTTGGAATGGGGTAGCCAGGCCTTTAAGCCCACTGGAGGGGCCCATAGGCCAGTGCCGGCCAGCGATGGCGTGGCCCAAATTGGCAGCACACAGCGGTGCTGGGCCAGCAATGTGTCGGGTTGGCCTAGGCGCACGAGCGCAAGCATAGGCGCATGCTCATGGGCCACATAGGCATGCACAAGCCCAGCGGGCACCCCACATGGTCCATGCGCACAAGCATGGACTAGCAGGCATTTCCTACTAGTTTCATGTGGTGCAGTGGACCGAGCAGGCATTTTCTGCTCATTTTCTGTATGTTTTGTGGAAAGATTGCACGATCCAATGGCTTCAATGCGAGTCGGCCATGATCCGATGGTCCAGGTGCGATCCTAGCATGATCAAGAGATCTTGTACGCGATCTGATGGCTCAGGAGGGAGCCAATCATGATCAGATGGCCAAAAATTGATCTCGGATATATTTAGGACTCGGTTTCCTATTAAAATACTATTTTTGGATTTCTAGAGTCCATATAACTTCGATTGTTGAAATGTTTATTGCATTGGAAAGCTATGATGTTCTAGAGGTGCTGAGAGGCTTTTTGAGAGATTTTAGAAAGTTTTTATAAGAATTTTGGGGCTTCTTGTTGAGAGACTCTTATATAAGAGTTGAGTAGTAAGTTTCTCTTGTATTGTTTATTTTTTTATTTCTCATAGTGAAGTTTAAATGCTTCATGGAGGTAGGCTTGAGGCTAATCCCATGTATACTTGATTGTGTGTTCTCTTATCTTTTATTCTTTTTTTTTCTCTTATGGTATCTACACATAATCGAGTGCAATACAAGTGGTATCGAGAAGGTCTTGAGGTCATGGTGTCCTAATCAGACTCCATAATAATTTATATTAGAGTTGAGTTGATATTCCAACAAAGGGCACCACATGGACTTTGGCTGGCATCAGTTGCATCAAAAAACATTCAACATGTTCGGCCACTTTTTGAAATATGGATCGAATATAAGATTGGCGATGGAAAAGAAACATCATTCTAGACTGATCGTTGGCATGAAGGTTAACTAATGAAGGACCTATTCGCAATGCTCTACATCCACACCACCAATCCGAAGATAAGTGACCATGAGTTGCTGAAAACTAAAAATCTCTATAACCTTTTTTGTAGGCCACTCAACACCCATGCAATGAACAAACTTCAATAGCTCTAGTGCCTCCTCAATTCAATCAATCTAACAAGGGTAGCTGACACGATCATTTGGAAATGAAGTAGTAGCAAAAAATTCAAAATCAATAAATTCTTGTGAACCCTAAAAAGTTACATGTACAATAAAGCATGGCCTAAAGGATCTATAGTGGAAGCATACATAGCTACGGAGTGTGTCATGTTCTACTCGATGTATTTAACCATATCAAAATAAGATTCAATTGTACAAATCATAACGCAGACCGTGAATGGGATGATGATGAACTGACACTGTCCATATTCAAACAAACGATTCTACCCATGGGTGGAAGGAGATACAAGTTTATGGACGAGAATGAGCCATCTAAGGCACATTTCTATGTTCTAAATAATTATGAACAAATTAAAGTTTTTTATTGAGTAGGTACCATCTTAGTGTACTTTTTAGTATTCTAACTAATTCTTTTCATGTCATTGTAAAATTGATATGAAAACTAAAGTTTTCTTTAAATATTTGGCTTTAAAGATAAATGACAGCTTTCTTGAAATATTTTGCTTGATATCAACTTCAAAAAATTTAAGAAGAGCATTTTTCAAATTCAATTTTTGAAATCAATTAATTGGAACAAAGAATAAATGTTCATCAATAAATTCTCTTTTAAGATTAAAGAGACAATCAAATTGATGATTAAAAAGGATATTCAAATCAATCAAATCAAATGAGATTAAATCAAAATTAGATCAAGAGAAAACTAGATAAAGGCTCTATGATTTTAGTTCAACTAGTAAATTCCTGCGGCACCCCTCTGCATGCCTTCTACCATCAGTGGCCCCACCTAATCCATCAACACCGCCACCCACCCCCTACCAGCACCCACCTCCCATGCCCCTTCGCCTGTCATCGACCACCGCACGGCAACACCCGCAAGCAGATGATAGAAAGAACAAAAGAAAATTTAAACTGACGATGGAAATTTACCTTTGGTTCATGCACGGTAGTGGCAATTGCAATGGCAGTGGCAGCAAGAGACACGATCGCTGACTGATGGAAGACCAGGAGGAAGGGGAGAGAGAAGAGAGAAGAGGGTTTCGTAGGAAGGAAGCGACATTGAAGTGATAGATATCTAAAGAGTTTTAGCAATAAACTTTTAGCGATGAAAATTTCATCACTAACATAATTATTTATGATGAAAATATAGTTTTCGTCGCTAATAATACCCATCAATCATTTTTCATAAAAATTTTTCTCTTAAAAAATAATAAAAAATTGGATAAACTTATTTACGATGAAATCTACTTTTTGGTCACTAATAATAATTATATAAATAATTATTATCTAATTAAATAGCATGCAATATTTGTAACAAAATTTTTTTATCATATATAATTAATTATTTATGATGCAAAAAAAATTACATCATAAATAATTAATTATTTTTGATAAAAAATTTTATTATAAATAATAGTCATATATTTATCATTTAAACATAAAAAATGGTGGATTATTTATGATGCAAATTTTTTATCATAAATAATTGATTATTTATGATGTAAATTTTATTTATATCATAAATAATTAATTATTTATGATAAAAAATTTGGTTCATAAATAATTCATCATTTCTATTTTTAAATGATAAATTTATGGTTGATTATTTGCTATGAAAAATTTTTTGCGATGAAAATTACTCATCATAAATAACAATTATCTATGATGGATTATTTATGTCATAGATAATTAATTATTTTTGACATATTATATTCATCAATAAAAATATTATTTACAATGCAACAAAAAAAATTTCATCATTAATAATTTCATCATCGATAATTTAAGAAATAAAAAAAAATATCGATGAATATTTTTCATCATAAAAAAGTATTATTAGCAATGAAAATATTTTTTTGGTTGCTAATTAGTTCTGCGATCTCATTTTTTGCGACAAAGAATTAGCGACGAAATTTTCATCGCTAATAATTATTAGCGATGAAAAATGATTTTTTGTGATAAAATTTTTGCATCATAAAAAATCTATTCTGTTGTAGTGGATTTACATTGCAAATAATCTATTATTTATGATGAAAATTTATTTTATTATAAATAATTGATTATTTATGATGAAAATTTATTTTGATCCCAAATATATTTATTTACAACAAAATTTTTTTATCATAAATAATCACGTCACAAAAGCTTGGTTCTCTTGTAGTGGTGTTTTCACTTGTTGCATCGATCACTGCTCCGACCACCTAGTCAGATCGAAGAACAAGCCAAAGCTGCCTATCATTATCACTAATATTCACCAAGGAGAGTCCAAACTTCCTCTGCTCCCATGTCCTGGAGATTGCTAGCAAGACCGACATCATGGACACCGTTGCCGTATTTTCTCGCCAGCTATAGCGGGGTATCTCCATTCTTAGTGGCAGTGACATGGTGACGAACGTAAATCTCCGCCAGCTAGTAGTAGCACTCAACGCTGTCATCACCCTCCACGGCCGCTTTGAGATTCTCTCTCTATCCAGGGCCTTCCTCCTAGCTCCCTCCCCATCGGGTGCCACTGGGCTGGCCGTCTACCTCACCGACGAGCAAGGGCAAGTGGTGGGGGGAAGTGTCGCGGGGCAGCTCATCGTGTCAAGATTCATGATGGGGATTGCTGCCATGTTCACCAATGCCATATATATATGAGCACGTATTGCTCAGCAACGACGAGGCCGAAGTGATGGCGGTGAGGGCGAGCATGTGGTGATGCAGATGAGGGCAGAGGGGGTCCGATAGAGGGGCAAAGGGGCAAGCATGCAGCGATGCTGGTGAGGGCGGAGGGATAGCTGTGGTCGAGCCAAAAGCGTGGCGAGCTGCTTAGGTGAGAAGTAGATTTTTATTTTTTAAAATGGATCAAGCATATATAAATGGATTTTTTTTAACTGGATTATATAAATAAGTTAAATGGGTCGGGTTGGATAACCTTTTTATTAAATGGATCATATTCAGGTTTCAATATCTAACCTGCTTAATAAATAGATCAAGTTCAGGTTTGGACATTTTTGACCCAATCCGTATTTGACCCGATCCATTTATGACTCGACTCGACCTGATTGCCATCCCTATTCTAAATAGAGATGGCACTTTTAGCCGCCATCCCACTAGATTCTTGACTCAACTATACCAGAATTGGTTGGGTTCTTCATAACCTATTTAAAACCTCAATGGGGATAAGGTTTCTAAACAAGGTACCCAAGTAGGTTTGGGTCAAGGTCAGGTAATGGTAATGTTGTGCACCAAACCAACACCGATACAAGCTTAATATAAATCCCCTATTCTAAAGTTACAATTATTTTCAAACAAATGCGTGATGAGTTTCTTATCCGATTCGACACCACCAATCTTATCTGCCTAATCTGACCTAACTTGTACCATGCATCCACTTTACCTGACCTGAGCTTATCCAAGGTTTGTAAAGTGCGCTTATGCTTTTGGGATTTTCCATTGTGGGGTAGGTGCAGGTATTGGCTGGACCAATCCATACCCAACCAATTGCCTTCCCAAATCCGGGTCTCAGTTGGTTTGGTAATTTTCTTTTATCGAGCATACATGTAGCAAAGATTATGCAACTCGGTAATGAAGCAATTGAGATATGATATTTAGCATGACTTGGCCAACCAAGAGGAGCAGTTCAAGATCGATTACCAGATGCATGCCCGGAGTGTAACATTAGTGACTTATTTTGGGAATCCTCAAAATACGATAAAGGATGTGCAATCAACTTATTAGATAGTCCTTCTTAGGGAGTTTTAATGCAGGTTTGTTAACCAAGAGGTGGGTGAGGTAATGATCACCTGGCTAATTTCTCTCATGATGGGATGATCAGGTTCAGTAAATTTTCTCAATATACATAGTTGCTAAATTTTAATTTTGATTATTCTAAAATATTGTCTTATAGGTTATTCAATTATTTTTTAATATTTTAACAAACATATATGCACTTAATATTCATTAATATTTGAATATTATAATAAAATATTATGTGTAAGTTGTATTTATGTTAATTACTCGAATCCTTGAGAAATTAAATGTTTGCAATATTTCATGATTGAGTAAATATTGACTTAGAATTATAAATATCTATTTTCATGGATCATAAATAAGAGAAAAAAAGGTATCTGGGTTTGGATTAGAAAGCACGGGAAGTTGTCATGGGAGTGAATTAAGAGAGAGGGAGAGTAAAAGAGGGCAGTGCATTTGAAGGAAAATAGAAAGAAAGTGTGGGGTTCGATTTGGGAGAGAATCAACAAAAGAGCAGAGGAATTTATGGGCCATCACCACGACAACATAATTAGCAAGAGGAAGGGAGAGATGCATGAGGATATCTCATGAAAGTGACAAGTAGGAAATGGAAGAATATGGCGGTGGTTTCCTTGGTAAATGAGTAGAAAAAAACAAAAATAAAAGAAAATAATGAAGGAACAAATAGTGAGAAGAAAATACAAGAAAAAAATGAGAAGAAAAGAAAAGACATGATGGTGATGGCTTGATTGGCAAGGATGGCAGGGAGAAGAAGGAAAGAACAAAAAAAAATGATGGAGAGGACGTCGCTGGCTCGATTAGGAAGGAAGAATAGAACGAAGGATAAGAATATAAGAAAAGAAGGAGAGGAAGAAGCGGAAAGAAGTGAGCTGTTGTTTGTTTCGCTTGGCTGTCACGGAACGGGGGGCATGGTGCATAGCAGCGAAGGATAAATGGAAAAAGGAAAAAATAGGAAAGAAAAAGAAAATGACAAGAGAAAGATTCTATTGTTGGATTTATTCATGCTATTGCTTTCTACATGAACTTGTGATTGGGATGAGCAATCTCTTAGCTTAAGTCTATAAATTGCTGGATGCGAGAAAGAATAAAACAACAAATAGAAAAAGAATAGAAAAAATGAAGGCTTTTCTCTTTTTCTTTATCCTCTTCATTGTTCTCCCTAGCTCTTTGCTTGCATCCAAGGACCAAGCATTCTTGGAACATATATGCCGTGAGCTTGCACCAAGCGAGAAATATAGCTCCTGCATAGTATTGGTCCAAAGTATTGTCTCTTCGATCGAGCCAACTGATGTCACTAATGATGTTAGTGATGTAATGAATGAATTGATGGACTTTGTTAATCAAGCCATCACCAACTTACAGGACTTTTTGAAGCTCGGTAACTTGACAGATCAAATAAGACAAGGATTGGAGAGTTGCAGCGGGAATTTTCAAAATGCAAAAAATGATGTGCAAGCTGCTATCAGCGATGTTATGTCAGGAAGTATCAAGGAGGCCATTGATATGCTTAAGCAAGTCATAAATGAGGCTAAGAGTTGCGATGACAAACTTGCTGATGTTGGGCTAAATGTGGATAGGCTTAAGACTGCTTGGAAAATTGGCAGGCTTGTTGCTAAAATTATATTAAGACTTATCTGGCTTGCTAACTAATTTCTCATAGGATATTATGTCATTTTCACTTGATATTGTAAGCATCATCGATGCATGAAATATTATCAATCTATGGATATAATAAAGTATTCTATCTTATCCATATTTGTGTTCCTCCAATTCTTGAGATATAAGATCCTTAAATAATTTCATTATTTAGTGAGATATGCCAACAAAATTACGAACTTTTAATCAAGAAACCAAAAAAGTGATGTCCCTATGCTTTTATCAAAAATTGGATGATCGGATCATAATAGAGTTGATTTCATACCGCTGAATGTATGTTGATGCTTCCATGATTAGTCAGATGAGTTTATTGAAAAACTGAAAAATTAAAGTTGAGTGCTGAAGGGGTTGGGCTCACCAAGTTATCAGTCCAAACTTTCATTGTTTGTTCTCCGAATTGGGATGGTCAAACAATTGAAAGTAAAGCTGTCGTAGAATTTAAGTTTTACCTTGTGTATGTTTTTAGTTCTTTCTGGTTTATATCCACAAATCATGTTGATTATAGAAAAGCTGATTCTTATTTTAACTAAGAGAGGAATCCAAAAGAAATTGTTCCTCAGGAGATCTCACTTTTGCCTTGCATCCAGAAACTAAGAAATCTTTAAACATTTATGTCATATTATAGAACCAAAAAATGATTGTAGCTTCTAAATAGAGATGGCAATTTTAGCCATCCCACTGGATTCCTAAACCAACTAAACCTGAATTGGTTGGGTTCTTCTTGACCTATTTAAAACTTTGAGGGGCATACAGTTTCTAGATAAGGTACCCAAAGCAGGTGTGGGTCAAGGTCGGGTAATGGTAATGCTGCGCACCGAACCCACTCCGATATAAGCTTAATATAAATCTCCCATTCTAAAGTTTTAATTATTTTAAAATGGATGCTCGATGAGTTTCTTATCCGGTCTAACAGCACCAATCTTGTTTAGTTGAATTGACCTGACCTATACTATCTACTTGACCTGAGCTTATCCAGGGTGTATAAAGGGTGCCTATGGGTTTGGGGTTTTCAATTGTAGGGTAGGTGTAGGCATTGATCGGATCAATCTATACCCAACCAATTTCCATCCCAAATTCTGGTCTCAATTGGTTTGGTCTTTTTCTTTTATTAAGCAGACATGTAGCAAAGATCACGCAACCTAAGTAATAAAGCAATTGAGAGATGATATTTAGCTTGGCCAACCAAGAAGAGCGGTTCAAGGTTGGTAACTTGATGCATGCTCCGAGAATAGCATTAGTGACTTATTTTGGAAAATCCTGAAAATATGATAAAGGATTTGGAAGCAACTTATTAGAAAGTCTAGCTTAGGGAGTTTTAATGCAGTTTTGTTAACCAAGAGGTGGGTAAGGTAATGATCACGGAGTATCTCTCAGGGGTTTCGATCAATTTTCTTAATATATATAGTTGCCAAAATTTTAATTTTGATTATCCTAAAATATTATCTTATTGGTGATTTAGTTGTATTTTTAATATTTTAATAAATATATATGCACTAAATTGAGTAAGTTCTATTTTAATAATATTATAATAAAATATTATGTGTAAGTTCTATTTATTTTAGTTACTCTAAGCTTTGAGAAATTAAATATTTGCAATATTTCATGACTGAGTAAATATTGATTTAGAATTATAAATATCTATTTTTATGGATCATGAACAAGAAAAATAAGGTATATAGCTGGTTTTTGAATTGGAAGGTAGGAGAGGTTGTCATGGGAGAGAATTAATATAGAGGGAGATAAGAGGAGGCAGTGCATTTGATGGAAAATAGAAAGGAAGGTTGGGGTCGATTAGGGAGAGAAGCAATAAAAGAGCGGAGGAATTTATGGCAATCTCCATGAGAACATAATTAGAAAGAGAGAGGTACATGGGGATATCTCATGAAAGTGACAAGTAGGAAATGGAAAGATATGGAGGTGGTTTTCTTGGTGCAAGAGCAGAAAAAAGTGGAAATGAAAGAAAATAATGAAGAAACAAACTACGAGAAGAAAGTGAAAGATAAAAATGAGAATTAAAAAAGGAAAGACATGGTGGTGATGGCTTAATTGGCCTAGATGGCAGGGGGAAGAAGAAAAGAATAAACAAAATGATGAAGAGGTCGGTCGCCACCTCCATTAGGAAGGAAGAATGGAAGGAAAAGGGGATGAAGGGGAGGAAAGAAGTGAGGTGTCGTTTGTTTCAGTTGGCAGGTACGAAAGGAAGGAGAAGAATAGAAAGAATTGAGGAGAGCTAAAGAAGAAAAGGAAAGAAAGGAGGTGCTTGAAGCCTTGGTTGGTATGGGAAAAAAAGAAAGGAGAAGAATATAAGGAAAGGAGGAAGGGCTAGTGCAGATGGCACTAGGGAGGAGAAAGAGAAGAATATAAGGTAGGGAAGAAGGGGGCCCCGGTGCATAGCAGCGAAGGATAAATGGAAAGCGAAAAAAAAGGGGAAGAAAAGAAAATAAGAAGAGGAAGATTTGATTGTTGGATTTACTAATGCAAGTGCTTTCTACATTAACTTGTGATTGGGATGAGCAATATCTTAACCTAAGTCTATAAATGCTGGATACGAGAAAGAATAAAACAACAAATAGAAAAGAAAAAGAAAAAATAAGGGCTATTCACTTTTTCTTTACCCGGCCTCTTCATTGTTCTCCCAAGCTCTTTGCTTGCATCCAAGGACCAAATGTTCTTGGAACATATATGGAGTGAAGTTGCACCAAGCAAGAAATATAGCACTTGCATGGCATTCGTCCAAAGTATTGTCCCTTCGATCAAGTCAACAGATGTCACCAATAATGTGAGTGATGCAATAAATGAATTGATGGACTTCATTCGTCCAAAGTATTGTCCCTTCTGGTGATGTTAACACCTCTTTTAATTAGGTTTTCCTTCGTCAATATTCTATCATGGTAATAGAGCCAGAAGAAGAGTTTGGCCTTCTCAGGAATGCAGAGTTTCCAGAAGGCTTTAACAATGCGAGAGATTACTCCACCATGGGATAAGAAATTATAGGCGTTACTTACTTTATAGAGGCCGTTAGTGCTCCAGTTCTAGAGCCATGTGTCCGGATCGAAAGAGAGGGATACAGTCCAGAGAAGACAAGATAAGTTTCGAAGCTCGCCAAATGCTTGTGAGGTCATTGGGTATTTGAAGGATGAGTGAAAGCTTGATTGACAGAAGAAGTCGTCAACAGAGAGTTGCTCTATTTTCTAGCAAAGGCATATAGGTTGGGAAATAGGAGTTTGAGTTCCTTGTTTCCAATTCAGTTATCATGCCAAAATGATATCTGACGATCATTGCCTATCTTTGGATGGAAACATTGCTTGAACAGGGCTAGAAGCTTTAGTATATTGTCCCAAACGGGAGAAGCTACCCTGAGTAGTCTCCTAGAGGGTTGCCGAAATGGGTCTTTTTGAGTAGTATATATTTTTCAGAAGGAGGCACCATGGCTTGTGTGGGTAACAAGTGAATATCCACCACCATTTTAGAAGGAGAGCTTGATTGAGAGTTGTAAGATTCTTTACTTCTAGGCCACCATATTGTCGTGGTCTACATACATGGTTCCAACTTAGCAAGTGCTTGACATTCCCTTTTGGTTGTTGGCTATCCTCAGATGAATTGTCTAGAGATTCATTCTATTTCTCTTATGACCTCTATGGGAAGCTTCAAGACTGACATCCAATAAATTGGGATGGCATTTAAAACTGAATTTGTGAGAGTGATTCGACCAGTGAGTGTTAGAGTTTTTCGCTTCCATCCACTTAATATCTTTGAAATTTTATCTGTAAGGAAGGTCCAATCGCCTTTGTTCAACCTGGAGTGGTGCAGTGGGAGACCCAGATAGCAGGTGGGAAGGTGAGAAACCATACAACCTAACAATGTAGTGAGGTTACAGGCTAGGTCCTCGCTGATACCCAGACCAATAAGCTGAGTTTTGAGGAAGTTGATGCTTAGTCTGGTTGCCGTTTCAAAGTTGTACAGGATTAGCTTAAGATAGTTGATGTCGGATATGCCAGCTTTACAAATGATCAAGGTGTCATCGGCAAACTGCAAACAATGTGAGGACTAGTTAGAGCTAGGAGGGCCAATGTCATGAATCAATCCTTCAGAGTTGGCAATCTTAAGAATTTGGGCGAGAACATCTGTAACTAGAATGAAAAGTAAGGATGAGAGGGGGTTTCCTTGCTTCAAACCCTCTCTTGTTTCTGAACCATTTTCCTACCAAGTTTTGATGACCAAGGCGAAGTGTGAAGTTTGGAGAAGTGCCTCTATCCAGGCAATCCATTTACTCTGAAAACCTCTATGGGAGAGTAGGTCAAATAGAAAATGCCATGTTACACTATCGAAGGCTTTCTCAAAGTCTATTTTGCAAAGGACGACTGGTTGGTTGGTGTGTTTGTTAAATAACATAAGCTCCATAGCCGAAATGTAACTCTCAAAAATTAACCTACCTTTAACGAAGGCAGATTGGCATTCAAAAATGAGCTCTTCCATTTTACCTTGAAGTCTGAGTGATAACACCTTGGATATTATCTTGATAAGCCCATTTTCGATGCTTATTGGTCTAAAATCCTTTACTGTTGGTTGATCTATTTTTTTTGGGATCAGAGAAATGTAGGTGTAGTTGAGCCTGGAGAGATCACATGCACCATGGTAGAAGGCTGAGAATAGTTTAAGTAAATCACTCCCAATGATATCCCAATATTTTTGATAAAAAGATATCTGAAAGCCGTTCGGGCCTGGAGATTTATTTTTTGCCAGGGTAAATATAGCATTTTTGTTCTCGTCAGTAGAGAAGGGAGCTTCTAGAGAGGATAAATTTGGAGGAGGGCCAGGGTAGAGCTTGTTTCAGTCTATGTTTGCATGTTTAATTTCTTGGGATCCAAGAAAAGAGGAGTAGAAAGAAAAGAAGGCAGATTTAACTTCGGTTTGAGTTTTTAGCACTTTGTTGTTCTAGTGTATCTCTAGTATATGGTTTTTTCTCATCTTGTTTGAAGCCAAAATGTGGAAGAACTTTGTATTTCTGGTCTCCTTCTCGAAGCCAAGTGATGCAAAATCTTTAACGCCACATAATCTCTTCTTGTTGCAATAGAAGGTCTAGCTGTTGTTTCAAGTCATCTCTCATCGTTCTCTCTGGTGTGCTTAAATTTTTTTGCTCCTCTAATTCATCCAGTTTGCTTATTTGACCAAGTTAAGCTATATTTTCTGAGAGTGATATTATCCACTATTGTTTTGCTCCATTTTCAAAGGTTGGCTCTAATATACCTGAGCTTGAGGACTATGTTGGCAGTACTATCTTCTAACGATGAAGATTTGGACCACCATTTTCTGATCAGATCATCGAAGCCATCATATGAATACAATAGGTTTTCAAAGCGGAACTATTTTCTCTAAGTGCCAGTGATGTTAGCCACTGTTTTCACTTAAAGGAGGAGAGGAATGTGGTCAGATGTAACTCGAGGAAGTGGGGAAAGCGATGAGGATGGGAAGGCTGTGTGCCAGTCCATTGTAACAAAATACCTATCGAGTTTGGCCAGGCTAGGTTGGCCTCAGAGATTTGACCAAGTGAATCTATGAGATGTTGGGTTGATCTCGATAAGTGCTAAGGTGTTGATGAAATTATTGAGCTCGTGTGAGGAACAAGAACTTTCGGAAGCATCTGACCTCTCGATTTTAAATCTAGAAGCATTGAAATCACCAATGAGTGTCCATGGGAGATGGATTGAAGAGCTTAATTTCTTGAGTTCTTGCAAGAAGGAAAGGTGGAAAGGACGATTGTAGGGGCCATAAATGTTTGTGATAATGAACTTGTCGTCTGTGTTCTTCAAGGAGAATTTAGTGCTCAACGAGTACCTTCCGATATGAAATAGTCTTCTGTTGACCTTACTTTGTTTCCAGGCCATTAATAAACCACTCACTAAACTTGACGCTTCCTAGACTAGAAAACCACCAATGTTTAACCCGCATATTGACTTCAGAAGCTAGGGAGAGAAGTGGTTTAATTTGGTTTCTTGGAGGCAAACAATCAGACAATTGGCTTCATTGATTGTCGTCTTTACTAGCCGCTTCTTATATGAAGGGGTAAATAATTCCCAAAGAAGTAAAAATATATGAATTTATATTGGTTATTAGATACATTTATTTTATTTGACATTGCACATGAGATGGCAATTATAGAAAGCAAATTGTTATGTAACATCGTCATTTTTACATCTTTGTCATATTTAATGGATCGTTGCTATGTCTAGATCATTCTAAGACATCGACTTGACTCTTATCTTTTTAATGCCTATAATCGGGAATGAAGAATCAAGATGTCATTAATCATGCCCAAAGGGATACTAAGGGATACTAAGGGAATGTCATTTTATTTACATTGCACATGAAGAGAAAATAAGAGAACATGAAAAAAAAGGAAAAACATCACGGGCAAGGGATAGGAAACTCTTGTCGTCTAACTTGATAATGACCTAAGGCACAAGTCCACTGTAGGATGTTAAAATTGGCGAGCAAATGGGTACATGACAGCTAATAGCAGACTAAGACCACTTGCTAACCCAGGTGGTTCCTAATTGGATGTGGAAATGGCAAGATAATAAGTAGCTTAACTAAAATAGTTTGGAAAAGAGATGGTTTTTGTGGGCATGTTCTTAGATGGCTAAGAAATTAACATCAATGCTCAGAAAGTAGTAGTTGTTCAACGTGCATAGAGGATTTGTAAATAATAACATTAGTGATTTGTAAATAATAATACTAGTGTATTGGTCAGCGGTATAAAACCATATCCAGAATGCAGGTTCACTTGAACAACCATTCGTTGAAGAGGAAGTTAGACAAGCAGTTTTCAGCCTTCCTAGAGGTAAAGCTCCAGGATTGCACGGCTACCTTGCTGAGTTCTTTCAGCGCTACTGGGGCGTGCCTTAAGGCTGACCTGCTTAAACTTTTTAATTTATTTTACAACCATGATACAGACATCTCAAGAATCAACTACACGTTTGCAGCAATGATATCTAAGAAGCAGAATTGCAAAATGGTAAGAGATTACCGACCAATAAGTTTAATGAATGGGGTTTTGAAAATCATCACCAAGACACTATGCATCAGACTGTCTAAAATAATCAGCTCATTAATCATAAATGCACAATCAGCATTCATCAAAGGCAGACAAATAAATGATAGCTTTCTAAATGCAGTAAAGATCATAGCTATTAGCACCAAATCGAAATCTTGGGACCTAGCACTTGAATTAGACTTCGAGAAGGCATTTGATAATGTCAAATGGTCATTCATTATTGCAATTTTGAGAGCAAGAGGATTTGCTGAAAGATGGTGTAAGTGGATTGAAAATATTCTATCCTCCAACAAAATGGCTCTTCTCATAAATGGTGCCCCCACCAACTGGATCAACACCAAGTGAGGATTCAAACAGGGTGACCCCACGTCCTCGCTTCTTTTCACCCTTATTACAAACTCACTTCACAGAATTCTTCTAATGGCAGCAAAAAACAAACTCACCATTGGAATTACCTACTCAAGAGGCACTTCAGAAGTCATATGCATCCAATACGCTGATGATACAGTGATTCTTAGCGATGACAATTTGTGACATGTTCAACACTTTAAGTTTATTCTCTACTTCTATGAAATTATCTCAGGTTTAAAGATTAATTTTGACGAGAGTGCATTATATGGAATCAGCTTACCGAAAGCAAGGAGTAAGTAGCTAGCGGCAGTTTTAGGGTGCCCCCTTTCATTCAAGCCAACTAAATACTTGGATTTCCTCTAAATAATGGTGATGTTAGATCGATGGATTGAAATTTCTTAATAGAGAAAGTGGATAAAAAACTTTCAGCATGGAAAGGTAAACTACTATCATTAAGAGGGTGCTTAACACTTGTTAATGCAGTTCTAAGTGCTCTACCCATCTACTGGATGTCAGCCTTCCTCCTCCCCTCTTACGTGGTTGACCGAATTGATAAAAGAAGACATAGCTTCCTATGGAGAGGTGAAAACCACTGCACAGGCAAACATTGCCTAGCTAGTTGGGAATAAATCTGCAGACCAAAGAAATTTGGAGGTTTAAGAATTCTAAACCTATGACCATTTAGCAAATACATGTTACTCAAAAGATAGTGGAGATATCATACTGAACATCAAAAAAACTGGTAGATTTTAATATCAGACGTGCACTATAAAAATAAGGCAGTATCTCTAAGGATGTTGAGAAAAATGCCTCAAGATTTGGTCCATAAAAATGAGATCCAGGACGATGAACGGCATCCAACGAGCCCAAGAATAGTCCAAACGAAGTCCAAATGGAGAAGTTACACACGAATGAAGATCGAAGTAAGGTAGTCCGACCCTCGAGCCCATCGGAGGGACCCACAGGCCAATGCCGATCGACGGCGGTGTGGCCTAGATCGGCAGTGCGTGGTGGCATTGGGCCAGCCGGGCTTGCGGGCCGCACCGGCATGCACAAACCCAGCAAGCACCCCACACGATCCACGCGCACAGGCATGGACTAGCAGGCATTTCCCACTAGTTTCACACGGTGCAGTGGACTGGGTGGGCATTTTTCGCCCATTTTTCGCATGTTTTGTGGAATGATCGTGTGATCAGATGGCTCAGACACGAGCCGATCATGATCCGATGGTCCAGGCATGATCCGAGCATGATCAAGAGATCTTGTGCATGATCCAATGGCCCAGAAAAAAGTCGGTCATGATCAGATGGCCAAAAATTGATCTCGAGTGCATTTGGGATTAGGTTTCCTACCGAAATACCATTTTTGAATTTCAAGAGTCCATATAACTTTGATTGATGAACCGTTTATTATGTCGAAAAGCTGGTGATATCCTGAAGGTGCTAAGAGACTTCTTGAAAGATTTTAGAGCGCTTTTATGAGGATTTTGAGATTTCTTATTGAAAGACTCTTGTACAAAGGTTGAGTGGTAAGTTTCTTTTATATTGTTTATTTTCTCTCTCATAATGAAGTTTGCACACCCTGTGGAGGTAGGCTTGAGGCCAAATCCACGTACACTTGATTGTATGCCCTCTTATTTTTTATTCTTCTTTTTTTCTCTTATACTATCCATACATGATCGAGTGCAATGTAAGTGATTTTGAGAAGTTCTTGAGATCATGGTGTCCTGGCCAGACTTCACAACAATCGATATCAAAGAGTTGATATCCCAATAATTAGTATCAAAACCTGATGATACTAGTGCACATGATTGCTCAGATCATGACAGTGTTGATCGAGATCAAAGAAGATGGAGAAAACACGTACAATCAAGATGAAGATCAGTCGGTTCGACGAAAAAAAAAATTTCTTCTTATGGCAAGCGAGGATGAAGGATATGCTCATCCAACATAGATTAATCAATGCTTTTTTGAATGAAAAGAAGCAAGATACCATAGACAAGAGGATCTAGGAGCAGCTATAGATATAGATGGTAAGTACCATCCACATGTACCTGATGGATGAGATGGTGATCCATGTACCTGGTGAGATTTTTTTGATCGTGCTATGGTCGAAGCTCGAGAAGTTATATATGATGAAGTCCTTCACTAACATCCTTTTTTTTTGGTAGTAGTTTTATCAACTATGGATGATCAAGGGACAGAGTGTGCAGGAGCATCTCAGCCACTTTTATAAGATTCTTATTGATCTTCTCAGTATAGATGAGAAGGTTGAGAAGAAGACTGGAGCATTGGTCTTGCTAGTGTTGCTTTCTCCTTCATATGAGTCCTTGGTGACTTCTCTTCTAATGAGAAAGAGCACCATCAAGATGGATGAGATCACTATGATGATTCTCCAGAATGAGGTTCTTAGAAGAAAAAATCCAGCTTCGAGCTCAGATGGTGGCAGCTCAGCTTTGATGATTTCTATAAGAGTAGGTGGCAGTAGAAAGAGTGGTAGAGGATCGTGAGAGGGACGATCTAGGTTCAAGATGAGGGATCCCAATAAGATCAGATGCTATTGATGCGATGAGTTGAAATATCATATCAGAGATTGCTCGTACCTCGAGGATCGAACAATTGCTACTACAGCGACGGCTAGTAGTGAGTTAGAGGATGATCTCTTAGTGTTATCTAATAAGGTATCTACTTCTTTCTAGTACTGAATTTTAGATTCTAGATGCACATATCATATTTATTATAAAAAGAAATAGTTTGACTTCCTAGAGAGCAGTGAGGATACTGTTCATCACCAGATAGATCAAGCTATGCGATCAGAGATATTGGGATGGTCAGTTGGAGGATGCATGATGGTACAGTAAAAAAATTGAGGAAGGTCTGATATATATCCAATTTTAGATGAAATCTTATATCACTGAGTAGACTGAATTTAAATGATCACAGGTGGATAGCTAATGATGGAATCTTGAAGGTCATGTATTACTACTACAGAATCAGACTACGACGGTGGTTTGTTACCATTGTCGTAGCCCAAAAAATTACTGCTATAGGATATGGCAGTAGTTAGCTAATCGCTGCCACTGCAACCATCGCCGTAGGTCTATGACAGCGATTGTTGCAACGATTATGAAAATCGCTGCCATAGACATCTATTGCAGTGATTTTCAAATTATTTCCATAGGCTTATCTATGGCAGCGGTTATAGAACCACTGTGATAGATCAATCTATGGCAGTAGTTATAGAACCACTGCCATAGACTTATTTATGAAAGCGGTTATATAACCGCTATCATAGATCTAATGTAGCGGTTGATACATTATCTACGGTAGTGGTTGGCACATCTACGACAGTGATTTTACAACCGCTGTCATAGCTTCTAAATAATTATAAAAATATAAAATTTTTAATTTTTTATATATTTTATTTGATAAATACAGAGATATATAACATAAAAAATATTATAAACATAAAAATATTTTTAAAATGCTAAAATTATATTACCGAATAAAATTTATTACAATATTTTTTTTAAAAAAATATTCAAAAGTCTCCTAAATCTACATCATCATCATCCCTCGGGAAGATGGAGCACGAGTTGGAGCTGGAATGTGCGCCAACATATCCTCAAAGGCCATGAAGGCACCTCCAATAATGCGCGTTGAGCATCGACACCATGTCTCTCATGATGCCCTTCAGATGAGATGCACACTCTTCAGCCTGATCTACCCGCATCGCAGCATGATTTGTCCGTGCCAATGCCACCTCAAGCTCCTCCTGACTAACGATATCGGAAGCCTATGAAGAGATGCTCGCTTCTGACCAATAGCTAGTTGGTGTATGTCCTAGACCTACATCGAATCCTCCTTAGAGTGCTCAGGCCCCTAAGACCTGAGATAGATGGTCATCGGGGTCAGAGGTATCCGGACCCTCGCTCGCGAGCAGCATCTAATTGATCCTATAATTATAAATGTAAAAAAAAATTTATAAGAAATGCTATAATACTAATCATATTGATTCGTCTTCTTGCGGTCTGACCCTCGTCATCACTACAACAAAATAGAACTACGACAGCGATTCGTAATCACTGTCGTAGCCCAAAAAACCATTGCCATAGGCTATGGCAGTGGTTATTTAACCGCTGCTACTGCAGCCGTCGTCGTAGCTCTATGGCAGCAGTTGTTGTAGTGGTTGTTTGAACCGCTGCCATAGATAGCTTATTGCAGCGGTTTATAAATCGCTGCAATAGATCGACTTATAGCAGCGGTTATGTAATCGCTGTCATAGATTATCTATAGCAGCGATCCTATGGTAGCGATTAAAAAACCACTATCATAGATTGTCTATAGCAGCGATTATATAACCACTGCCATAGGTAATCTATAGCAGCGATTTTTTAACCTGCTATCATAGGTCTAATACAGCGATTGATACCATTTGCATCAAAGATCTATGACAGTGGTTGGCATGGATATGGCAGCAGTTATAAAACCACTGTCGTAGATCTTGAATAATTAAAAAAATTAAAATTTTTATTTTTTATATATTTTATCTGATAAATATAGATATATAATACAAGAAAATATAATAAACATAAAAATTATTCTAAAATGCTAAAATTTTATTATCGAATAAAATTTATTATAATATTTTTTAAAAAATAAAATACATCAAACGTCTCCTAAATCTACATCGTCATCGTCGTTATCCGGAGCCGGAGCTGGAGCTGGTTCTGAAGCCGGAGCTCGAGCTGGAGCTGAAGCTAGAATGCGGGCCAACATATCCTCAAAGCCCATGACTCCAAAATACGTGCTGAGCATCGATATCATGTCTCTCACGATGCCCTCTAGATGAGATGCATGCTCCTCTACTCGATCTGCCCGCATCGCAGCATGATCTGCCCATGCCAATGCCTCCTCAAGCTCCTTCCGACTGACAACTCCAAAAGTCTATGAGGAGACGCTCATCTCGGACCCCTAGCTCATCGACGTGTATCTGGGTCTGCATTGGATCCTCCTAGAGTGCTCAGACCCCAAGACCTGAGATAGATGGTCATGGGGCCCAAAGGTATCCAGGCCCTCGCGAGCGAGCGCATCTAACTGATCCTATAATTATAAATTAAAATAAAATTTTATAAAAAATATTATAATACTAATCATATATACTAATATATTTAATACTTACAAAAATATGCCCGATCACGGCATTCATCGGCCTACCCATCTTGTCCGTGCAGCTAGATCGAAAGATCTCGCTATGGCTAGGCATCACTCCATCTCTCATCAGCTATAACAAAGAATAAATTTATCAAAAGATGATAAAAAATATAAATTTAATTTATCTAGTAAGATTTAGAGTTAATTGACTCTTCATGCACATGACTGGCCATAGAGTCACGGTCTAGAGTGTGCGTATACTCCTGGGCTGCACAGTTCTTTCAGTTCTTACTTTAGGTAGCCTAACCAGTATTCAAATAAATAATAAATATTTTAAAAAATATTTAAATAAAACTTTAAGCATATTAAAAAATTTAAAAGTTAGAAATTTTATCTCGAACTCCTGGCTTCTCCAGTGTTTAACCATCCTCTCTCACTGACTCGAAGGATAGTCCTGTATCCAGGGAATAAGCTCCTCCGGAGTGTCTTGTCGATGCTTGAGCCATCCTCTATGGAGCTTGATCTTGTAACTCTGGTACAACTCTCCAATCTTCCTCAGTTGGGCATCTCGAGCCCTCTCATGATTGAAAAAATCATACCTCCTCTGCACGAAGTTATCAATAATCAGTTACAAAATTATTCTAATAAAAAATATATAGTATAAATATATAAAATGTATAAATATAATTTAGATGCACG
Organism: Cocos nucifera; assembly: GCA_006176705.1. NCBI lineage: Eukaryota > Viridiplantae > Streptophyta > Magnoliopsida > Arecales > Arecaceae > Cocos > Cocos nucifera. The sequence goes on along the minus strand of QRFJ01003153.1, from coordinate 12,737 downwards.
TAGTTATCCATCTCTCCTCCCATACCCGATCTCTGATAGCAGCATCCATCAAACATCAGTCTCTGGGCTCTACGGGAATGATGTCCGACCGTCTCACAAGCACTCCAAAAAAGGAAAGCATCTCCCACGCGATCTTCCCTACCGACCTACCCTCCGCATCGTAATAGACCATCACCTGATGCTAGCGATTTCACACGTGTGTCATATGTATGGGATCGTAAAATATTTGGCTGGATGATGCACCTACAATGCAAATATATTATATAAATATATAAGTATACAAATACTATATAAAAAGTAAAATTATGCTAATATAATAAAAATGTACACTCAGATGCCTGCGTAGTAGCATGTATCTCAGATATGGACGATGGTAGAGGCTCAACTATCGATGGAGTAGATACCATCGGTGGAGTAGATGTCACCGATGGAGTAGATGTCGACGGTGGTGGTTCCTATGCAGTCGATGCCGAGATGGACGGAGTATGCTTCGACTGCTCCTCGAATGCTGAACTATGAGTAACCCACCGAGGGACAGGGCTGAAAGTTAGATGGCATTTTGGTGCCATCGTGATCTGCAACTTTAATAAACATTAATCACTATAACATATTGAATAATAATATTAGTATAGCATCAATAAATAGTCTCTAATATGTATACTAATCAATTGACGGATCTATTATTATGCAATGCAATAAACAAAAGCAATAAGATATAAACATCCAGAAAATATTATGCAATAAATTCTACAACATGAATTACATTCATAAATAAGGATGAGCAACAGTCGTAGATTCGATCTCTTGCACGAACCTTGGTGTTAATCCAAAAATTTGAAAGAAGAATAAAGTAGATGATGATGGCACCTTAGGACTTAAAGTTGGAACCTTAAAGAGACATATCAAATTCTATTCGCTCAGAAGTCGAGTCGGCTCCATGCCTGAGATAGCCGGCTTCATGCCTGAGACATTCAGCTCGGGTCCTCCCTCAATCAGCTCGATCATGGCCCGAGCTGGCTTGGCTGCGTGCCATCCCCTCGATCACTCCCTCTCTCGATCTCTCTTACCGATGATGGCGGCGAGGCCGAACCCCTCCCTCCCAGCTTTTTCATCTCTCAATGTTCCTCTCTCCCTCCCTCGATCTCCCTCACCGATGAGGCCGGACCCCATCCTTCCCTCTCTCACTCTCTCGATCTCCCTCGCCGGCAAGGCTGGACCCCATCCCTCCCAATGATGCCGAACGAGGCCGGACCCTCTCCCTCCCTCTCTCGCTCTCTTGATCTCCCACTCTTTCTCTCTTGATTTCCCTCACCGACGAGGTCGGACCCCCTCCCTCCCAATGATGGCAGTGAGGTCGGATCCCTTCCTTCCTCTCTTCCTCTCTCAATCTCCCTCATCGACGACGGCGACAAGGCCGGACCCCCTCCCTTCCTCCCACTCTCGATCTCTCTTATCGACGGTCGTCAAGCGACTAGCCCTCCCTCTCTCAATCTATTGGTCTTCTTCTCAGTCTCTTCGTTTCTTAGTTTTGGATCCTGAAATCGGGTCTGAGCTCCTGGGATCCATTAGGATTCGGGTCTGATACTTCAAGTATAGATCCATCGGATATTCGAATTTGGATCCAGTACCAGTAATTAAAATTGGATCTGAATCTGAATATCCAGATTTCGATCCAAACTCAATCCGTTGATAGATCTAGTCCATAGCCACCGACATGGCACAGCCCAAGGCTACCACCATGGCACGATCCAAAAACTACGGCATGCAGGTAATTATAATATTTATAATAAATATTTATAATATTCATTATAAATATTTTATAAATTATTATAAATATACATGATTAATAGATAATACTATAAAATTAAAAAAAAGAATATACCTATGGCTATAGAGAGCGGGTCGCACCGAAAGCTTCGAGGGTCACTGACGATGATGCTAGAGGAGGATGACGATATTAGAGATAACCTACGAAATAAAAGCAAGATAGTGAGATAGAGAAGAGAGAGAAAGAAGAAAGAGAGAGGAGAGAGAGTAAGGGACAGTTGGGGATGGGGGCTAGGGGGCACAGTGATGAGGAGCTCGGGAGGCACAGTGATGAGGAAGCTCGGAGGCACAGTGATAGAGAGATCGACGATCAAAAGGGAGAGTGTAGGGGGTGGTCGGGTCGGGAGGGGCGGGAGGGGCGGCCAGGGATGGGGGAAGGAGGGGCGGCCGGAGATGGGGGTGGGGTGCAGGAAGGGTGGGGAGTGGGGAGGTGGCGGGGAGGGCGGCACGAGGATGGGGGGGAAGGAGGGATGGCCAGGGGGAGGTGGGGGGTGGGGGGTCGGTGGGGGGAGGCGGGAGGACGGCGAGGATGGGGGAAGGAGGCAGCCGAGGGAGGGTGGGGTGTGGGGGGGATCGGGTAGGGTGATGAAGAGGGGCGGCTGGAGGGTGGGGGGGCCAGCTTGGGGGTGGCAGGTAAAGGAAAATCCTGATTTTCCGGATCAGGTTCGTTCAAATCTGATCAGATCGAGAGATATATTTTAAAATTTTTCTCTCGATCCCAATCCGATCTGGGATATTTCAGATCTAATTTTATTATTTTAATAATAAAAATAAAATAAAGATAAATTAAATTAAATTTAATTTACCTGATTTGGGTAATCCTATTACCCTATTGATGATCATGTTTGCAACGGAAGGTTCTGGATCTAGCCACGCAAGCGCCTGGCCTCTACCGATATCTACTCGGGTTGGATCTAAAGATCCTCTTCTTCTCTATCACACCTCCAAAAATCAGATCTGGATTTAATCTAGAGGATCTTCAAAACTTCTTTTGAAGATCTGCAGTCGTCCTTTGCAGCAGTGCAGCCTTCTTGCTTTTGATCGCCTTTCTTTGATCTGATCGCACCGACCAAGGTCCAAAACTCCTTTGGCGTGGAGAGCAAGGGGAGAAGAGTTTGCTGGAGGAAGAGGAGAGAGGCAGCCTTGGCATGGGGAACTTTTGATCTCAATTCATTTATTTTATTTAGTTGGGCCAGGGTCCTTATTATAGACTGACTGTGATCCAGCTTCTCTTATTCCCAACCAATCACAACCCTTTGTGAAATCAGATCTAAATCTGATTGGTGGGAATAGAGCCCTGGATTCCTACTTAGAGTGGCGCCTAGACCAGTCAAATGGATTCTTAGGGAGAACTCTGATTGGAATCCAAAAGAGAGGTGGATCCTTGTCCACAAGGACTCCAAGCTCCTCCCAACTTGGGCTCACGCCACCCTTGGTGCGCCCTCCTCCTTGCCAGGTTCTGCAGGGGGACAGGCCCCACCAGCTCTCCAATAGGTGCATGACATGTGGTCAAAAGTCAAAGGGTAATGATCAACGTTTGACCAGTCAAAAGGTAGATTTGACCAAAGTCAAAGAACAAGAAATGGCAGGTGACCAAAATTTAGGTAATGTCTTACAAATAAGACAACATTTTTGACTTGGACAACCTCAGTCAGACCATATGAAGGCCTTCTTATTGAGCACAAACTCCTTTGGCTCAGAAGGACGAACTTGTTTATGATAGCAAAAGAAGAACGTTAGGTTCAATCGAGTGCTAGCACGATTTTCTTGAACCTAATTGAATCTCATTCAGATCAATTAAACTAATCAGTTCAATTGATGATCACCAGATTCAAACCCTTGTTTGTGTGATCCAGTTAGGTTCAGTTCTGTATGGTAATGGGATATGTCATGATCTCTATCATGAACATCATCGAAACTCCTTTCGATGGTCAGAACTCTTCTGATTCGAACAGCTAGAATGATTGATCATCTAAAATCATTCTAATTGCTCCCAAAATCCACCAGTGACACCTAGCAATATATGGTGGCAACCCATCAGAGCTGAATGCGAACCTCTTGGTGCAGCTACCTGTGTGATTCAGTCCTTCTATCTTGACCCGATCAGATTAGGGTTAAGGGTAAACTCGTCAAACCCTATCTCTGTCATATGATGTAATCATTCGATTCAGTCCAATGTGAAAATCTAAATAGAAACTCTTTCTATTATTTCACTCTCCATGGCCATGGATTCTGGACTTGATTCTCATGATCATCATAGGGCTGCTCCTCTACCACCGAGGTAGATAGATTCCATCTTGATGTCATCCAGTTCCTACAATGAACATGTCATTGCCAACATACACCTCAGGATTCCATATGGCTAGGAGACCGAGTAATGTGTAAGTCAAACTATAACACCCTCAAGGTGAACTGCCGATGCACCTCAGTCAAAAACCAGACACACTACTGCAGCATCGAGTTAGTCATTGACAGAAGGTAGATCCCCTAATGACTACTCGAGGTGGTCACACTCAGTGCCCTCGTTCTTTAACGAGTACCTGTACTCTCGCTCTGGTGTCTCCACACCGTAGACTTAAGACTCATCTACTGAAGAGAAGCGATTGTACACCAACCTTCCGGATCAATCACCATCCTCGTGATGATCCTATGGTCGGGAGCAATTTATGAGTTAATAATGATTATTCATGTCTTAAATTTTCAACTCTTGAAAATATGAATTATCATCGCCATTAACTCAAAGGATGTATCACAGACACTAAATACACATATGTGATAGAAAATAACTCATTTATTGCTTTTAGTCAAACTTACAATTTTGCCCCTAGAAGTGTATTACAAGTGTCAGCTAATTCTGGCTTCTAGGGCACATATATCTAACAATCTCCCACTTGTCCTAAAGCCAATTGGCTATAAGTCTAAGTCCTATATTCTCAAGGTGGGCTTCGATCTTCTGCTGGCCCAACAGCTTTGTAAGTGGGTCTACCACATTATCTACAGAGTTGACTCTCTTGACCTCGACATAACCCTTTTCGAGGTAATCACGGATGAGGTGATATCGCCGCTCAATATGCTTGAATTTCTGATGAGACCTCGGCTCTTTAGCAAGGGCTATGGCGCCATTGTTGTCACAGTATAGAGGAATGGCATCTGATGGCATTACTCCAATTTCTGAAGCAAACTTCTTGTACCAGAATGCTTTCTTTGCAACCTCTGATGCAGCGATATATTCTGCTTCCATGGTGGAATCTGCTATCACCGTTTGCTTGGAACTCTTCCAGCTGATAGCTCCACCATTGCACACAAAAGACTTCCAGATGTCGACTTCGGATCATCTATATCGACATGAAAGTCCGAGTCTGTGTATCCCTGGACGGAGTTTCCTTACCAAAAAATCAGCCATCATATCCTTTAGTTCTTCTCAAGTACTTAAGGATACATTTCAAGAAGTCCAGTGTTCTTCACCTAGATTTGACTGATATCTGCTTGTGGACACTCACAGCATGGGCTATATCAGGTCGTGTACATAGAATGGCATACATGAGGGCTCCCTATTGCAGAAGCATAAGGATCTTGCTCATGCATTTCTATTTCACAGGTGTGCTGGGGCACATCTTCCTTGAAAGATGAATACATGTCTGAAGGGTATTAATCTCCTCTTAGATTTTTCATACTAAACTCTTTAGTACTTCTCCTATGTACATCTTCTGTGAACAAGTCCTAGCATCCTATTCGGTCTATCCTATAGACCTTAATTCCTAGAATAAAGGATGCTTCACCTAGGTCTTTCATGGAGAATTCCTTAGACAACCAACATCTGACTGATGTTCAACATGGGAATATCATTCTCAATAAGGAGGATGTCATCTACGTACAATACGAGGAAAACAACAGTGCTTCCCACTGACCTTTTGAAAACACAGGTTCCTCTTCATTTTGATGAAACCAAACTTTTGATCACATCATTAAAGAGTGTTCCAGCTCGAGATGCTTGCTTAAGTCCATATATGGACCTTTGCAGCTTGCAAACCTTGTGATCAGATCACTGGATTGTGAAACCTAGTGGCTGTTCCATATAGAATCTTCCTCAAGAATCCTTTAAGAATGCCGTTTTCACATCCATTTGCCATATTTTCTAATCGAAATAGGCGCAACACGCAAGCAATGTGCGGATGGATTTTAGCATAGCCACTGGGAAAAGGTATCCTAATAGTCAATGCCTTCGCATTAACTATAACCTTTTGCCACAGTCTAGCCTTGAATGTCTCCACATTCCCATCTGCACCAATCTTTCTCTTGAAGATCCATTAATCCAATAGGTACTATACCTTCTGGTGGATCTACCAAGGTCCAGACTTGGTTTGAGTGCATCGAGTCAAGTCTCTGACTCATTGCCTCAGCCATTTCTCGGAGTCGATATCTGATATCGCCTCGTTGTAGGTTTTTGGGATCATCACCATGAGCACCATTACCTACAGGAACATTTCCTCTACATCCTCTGAAAAAATACCTAGTATCTTTCAGGGGAGAGGAAACTCTTTCCGATCTACGAGGTGGAGGAGGTAGTGTTCTTATTGGCTTCAACCTGATTTGGTTCCACTTGGTCTCTTAGCTCTTCTCTTTGTTGAGACTTTCTCATCAAGTTTATCTATTTTCCAATGCCCTATTCTTAAATAAACTTTTTTCAAGAAAATGGCATGGTCGACTCACAATCATATTGTGGTCTTTGGAAATGTAGAAATAGTATCCTAATGACTCTTTAGGATATCCATTGAATCGAGCTCTAAAGGACCTAAACTCTAACTTGTCTGCTTGTTGTCTTTTGACATGAGCCGGACAACCCCAAAATTCTGAAGATGACTCAGACTTGGTTTCTAACGTGCCATATCTATACGGTGTGGTAGGAACGTTTTAGAGGAACCCTATTCAGTAGATAAATTGAAGTTAAATGAGAGTGTCCCCAAAGAAAACAGGGAGGTCTGTGAAGCTCATCATGGACGAAACCATAATCAATAGGGTCCATTTCTCCAGTTCTGAAACCCCGTTGAGTTGAGGTGTTCCTGGTGGAGTCCATTGAGAGACTATGCCATTTTTCCTTAGATAGTTTAGGAATTTCCGACTAAGATATTCACCTCCTCGATCTATCGAAGAACCTTATGGTTTTTCCAGTTGTGTTTTTCTACTCATTCTGAATTCTTTGAACTTTTCAAAAGGCTTCAGACTTTGTCTTCATAAGATACAAATACTCATACCTAGACAGATCATCAGGTAAAGGTAATGAAGTAGACAAAAGTTGCCTCTAGCGCGGCCACATCAAATGCGCCGCACAATCAGTATGTACTAGGGCAAGGAGGAATCTGTGGCCCTCTTCCCCATGTCCAACAAAAGAAGTTTAGTCATTTTGCCTTGAAGACAGGATTCACAGTTGGATATGACTCGGAAGTCAATGGACTCAATAGCCCATTTTTCTCCAATTTGTGATTCTATCTTCTGCTATAATGACCTAATCTCAAGGGCCATAGATAATCTAGTCGTTTGGACTATCCCTAGTTCAGTTTGGCCATTCACGTTTTGCTCGAAGTTAGAACAGGTACATCAATATGTAGCTGATAAGACATTAATAAGGAACCATTTGCAATTTTATTTTCTTTCAATAAAGAAATATTCAATGGTCCTTAAAGAAGGTGATCACATAACCTTCTTGTGCTAACATGAAACAGAAATCAAAATTCCTGCTAGCTGCAGGCACAAAATAACAGTCTTTTAAACTAAGTCTAAACCAGATGTAATCGCAGAGGGTATGTTCCCACGACTATGCAGCAACTCTTGCTCCATTACCGACGCGCTAGGATCATGTCTCCATCCCTCAACCTCCTGCTATCCTTCAAGACCCTGCATAGAAATGCACAGATGAGCACTAGAACCAGAGTCAAGCACCCAACTGGATGCAGAAAGAAATCGTAAGATATTGACTCAATAATGAGCATACCTCCAGAAGGACCTTCCTTCCTTTGTTCTTTAGGGTGGCCGGGTAAGAGGCAGCTTCGCTTCTATGGCCGTCGCATTGCCAATGGAAACACTTTCCTTTGGGACACGACTTTTCTTCGGCTCTGCTTCTTCTCTTCTTATGATCTTCTACCTCTTTTGCTTTTTCACAGAACTTCTTTTCTTCCATAAGACTTTTCTTTTGGAAGAAGTCCGTTTTCCATAGCAAGAACTGAGCCTTTAGAACCTTTCATAGAAAGCTCAGCTGTAACCAGCATATTTCATTACAACTCGACAAGAATTCTTGAAGTTTATGCATTGGTATATTCATGATTAAATTGCCCATATGCATCAGTCACAGGATGCTAGAATAATATTCATTCTGCAAGTCAACAAGTCTAACTTCACATCGAGCTTCTCAAGCTCTCCATTCTTGATCAATTTCGTCAGACAGTGATCTTGTCGCTGACTGCCCATCATGCATCTTAGCTCTTAAAAAGTCTTTTCGTTGACTTGATATTGGCTGCGCGACTCTTTCACCAAACAATTTCCTCAGGGACAACATTTGGGCGAGCAGCCGATATCTCATGTTGGCGCTGGAGCTCATCAGACATCGAGCCCAACATAATATGCTGGCCTTATTATCTTCGTCAATCCATTGTTTCCAGAGACGCTTCCTGTTCACAGTGGATGGCACGTGGTAAGGTGGGAAGGGTTCCTGGTCCAAAACATGTGTAACTTCTCATGAACCCAAATTACAATTTTGTAATTCCTGAGCCAAATCTTTATTAATTGAGGTCCAGTCATGTTACTTGTGTATCCTAGGGATACGTGCCATGGGTTGGACGCAGACATTTTCTCTGTAGAGAGTCAAAGATTTCTAGTTAGTACTGAATCATTTGGACTTGACCAATTTGTATTAGATTTTATTTTTAAACAATTACTCCCACTATTTTTCTCGGATCCCTAACACGTCCCTCTGGTAGAGATGCAAGAAATCTCTGATTGAATGATTTCTAGTGGTGGTGCGGTCTCACCAACTGGACTCATCAACCTCCCTAACAGTTATTGTGATCGGATTAGCCAATGAGGTGAACAACTCTTGTTCCAATGAATCTCTCTAATACATGTGCATCGCCAAACTTGGTCCTACCTAAGTTCATGATCTCAACCGTAATCCGGAAATTTGATCCACTCCTTAGTTAAGTCAGACCACCATTTGCATTAGATGGGTTTCCTAAATTGAAGTCATCTCACCGTATCCGGAATATTGAGCCCACGTCATCCTCCAGACATAGCATCCAATGCCTAATAAACATAGGTTGGCATTTCTTCCCGGGCAACTGAGCCACTATATATCTACAGGAGAAAATCAACTCGGGAAGGGGGCCCCACAGTCTACAATGGATGGAAGACCTCAGCACTTAATTTTCTTTTCTAGGAGAATTGATTTAGGTCTCATTAAACTAGCACTTGCTTATGTCATAACAATTATGGACTAACCTAGTGGCAATGGGTAGCCGGATTATGTGGACCACCTCAGATTAGAAACTGTTCAACAAGATATGGCCAGGTAAGTGAGACCCCCCGGTGGAAGAAATATGCCATTAACTCGTACAAGAACCTTCAGGTCGATAGCTTCCAATTAAAACCAGGTCGGTCAGTGAACTATCCAAACTTACCTTAGACACCAAATTTGAAGCAGGAACCAATTGGTTAGCCTACTAATCCAGACTCTAACCTCTTGACCTAATATACGTTTGCTTGATCGTGACTCGATCTTGACCCAGACTTAATTTCTATTTAGGCTGGTCCCAATTTAAGCAATGTTTGATCCCATCTAACCAAACTCCTTGATTCGGTTTGATCAAACCGCTTAGACCTTAATTGACGCTACCCCACACTCACCGAACCCTAGTATTATGAAATATGTCTTAGAATCGAAACAATTTCTCAATTTCTAGATCTAATTAATATTTCACAACTTAATTCCTTAATAAGTAGGGTTCAAAACAAAATATGCAACAATAAATCCTAGGGTATTCAGGATTCTATTGATTTTGCAGAAAGCTAAGTTTTGGATTTCTGATTTAAGGACGGAATACGCAGTAACCCTACACATCATAAGAACCCTCCATTTAAATGGGAAGATAGAGGGCCCTCCTTAAACCCTTCTTTCGTTTCTTATGATCGGGACGGCCAAGAGGAATGCCTTTAATCAGAACATTCAATACTAACCAAAACAATATCAGATCTTATATATATATACTCATATATAAAGTAGATCTAAATTTCTTTTCCTTCATAGCGGGGGGGGGGGGCAAATATTTTTCTGTCTGACCAATTTACATCTCATGTATCAAATCATGCATATTTCAGACTCTAAATTATCTCTTAAATAATCTTAAAAAATAGATTTAAAAATTTGATCTAATCAAAATAAATTTCTAATCTAGATAATTATTTAGAACATTGCTAACAACTAGTCTAGACAAGGATCCAATTCAGATATCTTCATATGAATTCAAAATTAAATAATTTTTATTTGATATTTTTTAGATGTTATTAAACACTTATAATATCAAAAAAATGGAATAATAAAAAAGATCTAAAATATTTATTTAATCAGATTAAAAATCAAAAAACATGGCAAGACTATTCTACTAGAACTATTCTATTCTAGAACTAGTCATGCATATCTTCTATCTAGATTATAAAGTATTTAATTTTTATTTTTTCTAATTTTAATCTGATCACAGTCTCATGTGACATCTAAAATCAATTATTTTTTAATTAAAAATAAATTTACAAATCAGTCATCTAAAATTAATTTTAGAACCATTGGCTCTGATACCAGTGAAGGAAAATCCTAATTTTTTGGACCAGGTTCGTTCAAATTGATCAGATCGAGAGATATATTTCAAATATTTTTTTTCTCGGATCCAAACAGATTCTGAGGATATTTTTAGATCTAATTTTATTATTTTAATAAAAATTAAATATAAAGGATAAATCTAAATCAATTAATACCTTGAATATGGGCTAATCCTATTACCCTTTGAATGATCCTGTTTGCAGCGGAAGGTTTCTGGATCAAGCCACGCCAAGACGCCGACCTCTACCGTATCCACATCGCGGCTGGATCTGGAGATCCTCTTCTTCTCTATCACCACTCTCCAAAAATTAGATCGTGGATCTTGATCTGGAGGAAGTCTTCCAAAAACTTCCTTTTGAAGATCTGCAGTTCGTCTTTGCAGCAGCGCAGCCTTCTTGCTTTTGATCTGCCTTTCTTATGATCTAATCGCACCGATCCAAACGTCCAAAACATCTTTGGACGTGGAGAGCAAGGCGAGATGAAGATGTTATGGCGGAATGGAGGAGAGAGGGAGAGCCTTGGGCAGTCTGGGAATGTCTTTGATTCATTCTTTTTTTTTACGTTGGGCACGGGATCTCTATATTATAGAGCTAGCTGTGATCCAAGTTCTCTTCCTTCCCAACCAATCACAACCCTTTGTAAATCAGATCTAAATCTGATTGGTTGGATTAGAGACTCCCCTGGATTCCACTTAGAGGGCGCCTAAGCATCAGTCAAAGTTGGTTTTAGGGGGAGAACTCTGATTGGAATCCAAAAGAGAGGTGAATCCTTGTCCAACAAGGACTCCAAGGACTCTCCAAACTTGGGCTCATGCCACCCTTGGGTGCACCTCCTCCTTGCCAGGTTAGGCAAGAGGATAGGCCCCACCAGCTCCAATAGGTGATGACATTGTGGTCAAAAGTCAAAGGGTCAATGGTCAATGTTTGACCAGTCAAAGGTAGACTTTTGACCAAAGTCAAAGAACAAGAAAATGGCAGATCACCAAAAATGGTACAATCGGTAATGTCTTTACAAAACCAGACAACCTTTTCTGACTTGGAACAACCTCCAGTCAGACCCATATTGAAGGCCTCTTGATTTGAGCACAAACTCCTTGGCTCAGACAAGACAAGCTTATTTATGATAGCAAAAGAAGAACGTTAGGTTACAATCGAGTGCTTAGCACGATTTTCTTGAACCTAATTTGAATCTCAATTCAGAATCAATTGAACTAGAATCAGTTTAACTTGATGATCACCAGATTTAAACCCTTATTTGATGTGCATCCAGTTAGCGTTCGTCTGATTGGTATGGGATATGTCATGATCTCTATCTCATGGACATCATCCGAAACTCCTTTCGATGGATCAGAACTCTTCTTTGATCTTCGAACACGTCTAGAATGATCAATCATCTAAAATCATTCTAATGCCTGTGGCCCAATCCACCCGTGACACCTAGCAGTATATGTGGACCCATCAAAGCTGACATGCGAACCTCTTGGTGCAGCTACCTGTGTGATTCAGCTTCTATCATGGAGCCCCGATCAGATTAGGGTTAGGTACTCGTCAAAACCCTAGTCTCTGTCATATTGATTAATCATTCGATCAATCCAATGGAAAATCTAAATAGAAACTTCTTTCTATTATTTCACTCTACCATGGGCCAAAGATTTTCTGGACTTCAATTCTCATGATCATACAGAGGGCTGCTCCTCACCACCGAGGTAAGATAGATTCCCATCTTGATGTCATCATTCCTTACAATGAACATTGTCATAGCCAACATTACAACCTCAGGATTCCATATGCTTAGGAGATCGAGTAAATGGTGTAGTCAACTATAACACCCTCAAGGTAAACTGGCGATGCACCTCAGATCAAAGAATCAGACACACTACTGCAAGCATCGAGTCAGTCATTGACGAGAAGCTAGACTCCTAATGACTACTCAGGTGGTCACGACTCAGTGCCCGCGTTCTCTAACGAGTATCTGTACTCTCACTTCGGTGTCTCCACACCGTAGACCTTAAAGACCTCAATCTACTGAAGAGAAGCGAAATCTCTCTTCC
>QRFJ01003152.1:107111-144637 GCA_006176705.1 Cocos nucifera | reverse complement strand
CAGATTGTTACGATCTAACTTAATTATTATTTTTTAGAAATTAAAATAAAATTAGATAAATTAAATTTAATTTAATTTACCTTGAAGTGGATAATCCTATTACCCATTGATGATCCTATAAGCAGCGAAAGATTTTGGATCAAGCCATGTAAGTGCCTGGCCTCTATCGGTATCCACTCAGGCTGGATCTAGAAATCCTCTTCTTCTCTATTGTGTCTCCAGAAACCAGATTCGGATCTGATCTAGAGGATCTTCAAAACCCCTTTTGAAGATCAGCAGTCATCCTTTGCAGTAGCGCAGCCTTCTAGCTTTCACTCGCCTTTCTCTTGTCTAGATTGTACCAACCAAGGTCCAAAACCCTTTTGGATGTGGAGAGGAGAGGGAGAATATGCTTTGGCATGGAGGAGGAGAGGAGAAAAGGCCTTGGGACATGGAGATCTCAATTAATTGAGATTCCTCTTTGAGTCAGGCGCAAGGTCTTATTTATAGACTAACTATGATCCAACTCCTCTTCTTCCCAACCAATCATAACTCTTTGTGAAATCAGATCTAAATCTGATTGGTGGGAATAGAGTCCCCTGGATTCCTCCTTAGAGGATGCCTATGATCAGTCAAAGTTGGTTCTTAGAAGAACTTTAATTGGAATCCAAAAAGGAGATGGAGTCCTTGTCCAACAGGGACTCCTGGGCACCTCCAGCTTGGGCACACACCAAGGGTGGTGTGCACCCTCTTCCTTGCCAGGTTCTGGCAGGGGGACAAGCCCCACCAGCTCTCTAATAGGTGCGTGACACATGGACAGAAGTCAAAGTTTCAATGGTCAACATTTGACTAGTCAAAGGTAGACTTTTGACCAAAGTCAAAGAACGAGAAATGGTAGGTGACCAAAAATGGCAGGTAAGGTCTTACAAAATAAGATAACCTTTTCTAACTTAGACAACCTCCAGTCAGACCATATGAAGCCTTTTGATTGAGCACAAACTCCTTTGGCTCAGTCAGGACAACTTATTTGTGATAGCAAAAGAAGAACGTTAGGTTCAATCGAGTGCTAGCACTTTTTCCTTGAACCTAATTGAAATCTCATTCAGATCAATTGAACTGGATCAGTTCAATTGATGATCACCAGATTCAAACCCTTTGTTTGTATACCCACAGTTAGGTTCAGTTCTGTATAGTAATGGGATGTATCATGATCTCTATCTCGACATATCGAAACTCCTTTCGATGGATCAGAACTCTTCTGATTCGAACAGCTAGAATGATCGATCATCTAAATCATTCTAATTGCTCCAAAATCCACCAGTGACACTAGCAGTATATGGTGGCAACCCATCAGAGCTGAATGTGAACCTCTTGGTGCAGCTACCTATGTGATTAAGTTCTTCGATCTTGAGCCCGATCAGATTAGGGTTAGGTAAACGCGTAAACCTAGGTTTTCTGTCATATTAATGTAATCATTCCGATTTCGAGTCCGATGTAAAATCTAAATAGAAACTCTTTCTATTATTTCACTCTGCCATGGTCATGGACTTCTTGGACTTGATTCTCTTGATTATCATAGGGCTGCTCCCTTTACCACCGAGGTAGATAGATTCCATTTTGATGCCATCCAGTTCCTACAATGAACATGCTATAGCCAACATACACTCCAGGGTTCCATATGGCTAGGAGACCGAGTAATGGTGTAGTCAAACTATAACACCTCACGGTTGTTGGAACTTGCCGATGCACCTCAGGGTTAAAGAATCAGACACCACGCAGCATCAAGTCAGTCCATTGATGAAGTGGTAGATCTCCCTAATGACTACCTTCGAGGTGGTCACGCTCAGTGCCATCGTTCTCTAACGAGTACCTGTACTCTTCGCTCTTGGTGTCTCCACACCGTAGACTCAAGACTCATCTACTAAAGAGAAGCTTGATTGTACACCAACACTTTTCGGATCAATCACCACTCAATCATTGATCCTATGGTGCGGGAGATACTTTAATGAGTTAAATGATTATCTTCATGTTTAATTTTTAACAACTTGAAAATATGAATTATCATTATCATTAAGCTCAAAGTGTTGTATCATAGATACTAAATAATTCATATATGATTAGAAAATAATCCATTTGTATTATATTATATGTCATCATTATATTAATTTTTCCCCTAGAAGTGTATTCAAGTGTCAGCCAATTTTGGCTTCTAGGGCAACTATCTAACAGCTAATTGGCTACAAGTCTAAGAGTTCCATCTTCCAAGGTGGGCTTTCGATCTTCTGCTGGCCAACAGCTACTGTAAGTGGATCTGCCACATAATTTGTGGAGTTGACTCTCTTGACCTCTGACATAACCTTTTCAAGGTATCGCGATGAGGTGCGTAATTAGCCCATTCATATGCTTGATTTCTGCGAGACCTTAACTACTTCTAGCAGAGCTATTGGCACCATTATTGCCATAGGTTATAGAGGAATGCATCTGATGGCATTACCTTCCGATTTCTGAGCAAACTTCTTGTACCAGAATGTTCCTTTGAGTCTTGATGCAGCAATAATTATTGCTTCCATGGTGGAATCTGCTATCAACGCATTTGTTTGGAACTCTTCCCAGCTACAGCGTACTACCATTAAAGCACAAACTGGACTGTCCAGATGTCACTTTCTCGATCATCTAATATCTGGACATGAAATCCGAGTCCTGTGGTATCCCTGGCTTGGAGTTTCTCCATTACCAAAGACAAATATCATTCCCTTAGTTTCTTCTCCAGTACTTAAAGATAGCATTTCACAGAGTCCAGTGTTACTTTTCCATCTGGATTTTGACTGATATCTGCTTTGTGACAGTCATCATGATGGGGCTATATAGTCGTGTACATAGCATGGCATACTGGCGGCTCCCTATGTAGAAGCCATAAGGGCCCTTGCTCATGCATCTCTATTTCCTCAGGTGTGCTAGGGCACATCTCTTGGAAACGGTGAATACCATGTCTGAAGGGTATTAATCCTCTTCTTAGAGTTTTTTCATACTAAACTCTTTAGTACTTTCTTAATGTACATCTTCTGTGAAAGTCTAGCATCCCATTTCGTCTATCCTATAGACTTAATTCCTAGAATAAAGGATGCTTCACCTAGGTCTTTTCAGAGAATTCCTTAGACAGACCATCATTTGACTGTTGTCATCATGGGAATACTCAATTCCAATAAGAAGGATGTCATCCATTGACAATATTGAGGAAGACAATAGTGCTCCACTGACCTTTTGAAGGACATATATGGTTCCTCTTCTTTTTGATGAAATCAGAACATTTTGATCCATATCATTGAATGAGTGTTCCAGCTCGAGAATGGCGTTGCTTAAGTCCATAATATGGACCTTTGCAGCTTTCAACCTTGTGTCAGTATCACTAGATGTGAAACCTAGCGGCTGTTCCAATATAGATATCTCATCCTCAAGACTATCCGTTAACGATGAACGTTTCAGTCTCCATATTGGCCATATTTTCATAATCGAAATAGGCTCTGCAACGGGCAAGCATGTGAATGGACTTTAGCATAGCCGTTGAAAAAGGTATCCTGATGTCAATGCACTTCTGCGTTGCGCTATAACCTTTTGCCACTAGTTTACGCCTTGATGTCCTCCACATTTTAATCCTGCACGCAATTTTTTTGAGATCTATTTACACCCAATGGTATTATACCTCTGTTGTGATCTACAAGGTCCAGACTTGTTTAAAGTGCATCGAGTCAATTTCTGACTGCACTTCTCTAGTCCATTTCTCGAAGTTCGATATTGAATTCAACTCACTGTAAGGCTTTTGGGATTCTACACCGATGAGCACCATTACCTACAAGAGGAACATTTCCTCTACTTTCTCTAGAATAATCCTAAGTATCTTTCAGGGGGATGGAAACTCTTTCCGATTCTATGAGGTGGAGGAGTAGTGTTCTTATTAGCTCAACCTAATTTGGTTCCAATTGCCCTTGCCTCCATTGTACTTATGAGAACTTTCTCATGCAAGCTTGATCTGCCTTTCCATGCCGCTATCTTGAATAAACTATTTTTCAAGAAAGAGTGGCATGTCCGATCTACAAATCACATTATGAGTCTTTCTGGAATGTAGAAATAGTGTCCTATACTCTTTAGATACCCTATGAATCGAGTTCTGAAGGACTAAAACTCTACTGTCCATTGTTTGTTCTTTTGACATGAGCCGGACAACCTCAAATTCTGAGATGAACTCAGACTTGGTTTCTACCGTGCCATATCTCTACTGGTGTGGTTACAGGAACAGTCCTTAGAAGGGAACCCCTATTCAGTAGAAAATTGAAGTTAAAATGAATGTCCCCAAGGAATCAGGAAGGTCTGTGAAGCTCATCATGGATACGAACCATATCCAATAGGGTCCGAATTTCTCCATTTGAGAAAGCATTGAGTTTAAGGTGTTTCTGATGGGTCATTGAAGCATATGCATTTTTCTTAAGATGTCTAGGAATTCTCGGCTATGGTATTCAACCTCCTCGATCTGATCGAAGAACCTTAAACTCGGATTTTTCAGTTTGTTTTTTTACTTCATGTCTAATTTTTTGAAACTTTTCAAAAGCTTCAAGAACTTGTAATCTCCATAAGATACACATACCCATACTAGACAGATCCATCAGATAAAGGTAATGAATAGACAAAATTGCTCTTAGTTGGCACATCAAATGGGCTGCACACATCAGTATGTGGGCGAGGACGATCTATGGCCTGCTCGTCCCCATGTCCAAACATAAAAGGAGTTTGTCATTTTGGCTTGAGAGGCAGGATTCACTAAAGTTGGATATATTCGGAAAAGTCAATGGGACTCACATCCTAGCATTTTTTCTACTCATCATTTATTGGATCCTATCTTCCTACTATGGCATGATCCTAATACTTAGGTCCCAATGATATCTATCATTGGACTATCCTAGGTGTTCGCAATTCACTACGTTTTTGCTCTGACAGTTAGAACAGGTACAATTCAATGTACGCTAATAATGAACCTTATTAATATAGAGAAACTTTTTGCAATTATGTATTCTTTTCATAAAGAATAACTTAAACATGGCCTTCAAAGAAGGTAATCATATAGCCTTCTTTGCTAGCATAATACAGAAATCAAATTTTCTGCTAGCTTGTAGGCACAATAATAACAGTCTTTCAAACCTAGTCTAAATCAATGTAATCGAAGAGAAAGGTATGTTCCCCAGCTGGCCTCTATAGCAACTCTGTGGCTGATCCAATTTACGAATGTGCAGAGATCTATGTCTCCATCATTATATAAAATATCTTAGATCTGATCTGGATCAAAGAAATTTTTTTTTGAAATATATCTCTTGATCTGATCGTATCTTAACAAACTTGGTCCGAAAAATCAGGATTTTTCTTCACTCAGTCGTCAATCAAAGCCCAAGTTTTGGTAGATTTATAGTTGCATGCACCATTTTGGATGAAGCCGAGCTTGAACAGAATGAAACCAACATTTCGTGGTTGCAGCCAAGCTCCTCTGAAGATAAATCTGACCTTCCTATAGGTTTTTGGAACCTATATGTAGATGGCTCATCCAATTCTTCTGGTACAGGCGTAGGGCTGATCTTGGTGAACCCAAAGGGGATCGTCGTCAAATATGCACTGCACTTTGAATTCTCTACAACTAATAATGGGATTGAATATTAAGCATTGATTGCTGGATTAAAAATAGCTAAAGAGTTAGAAGTAGATAGGCTTCATGTCTATAGTGATTCCTAACTGGTGGTCGGACAGGTTAGCGGTAGTTATCAAGCACGGGAGGAAAGCATGATAAAATACCTTGAGAAAGTGAGGAACTTAACCTTGGCATTCAGTAATTTTAGCATCCAATAAATTTTGAGGGTAGAAAATATTAGAGCCGACATTCTCTCTAAGTTGGCCACTTTAGCCCCAGCCGAACTGCCCAAGGAAGTGTTTCTTGAAGTTCTAAAATGCCCAAGTTTGAAGGAGTCGCAGTCCATTATGCAAGTCGAGAATGAATTGAGTTGGATCGACCCGCTAGTTGCTTACCTCAAGGATGGAGTTCTTCTTTATGATCCGAAAGAAGCTCAAAAACTCAAAAATCAAGCCTCCCGGTATGTTCTGAATGAAGGCAAGTTGTATAAAAGGTCATATTTCCTACCGCTCTTGAGATATCTCTGACCTTCAGAAGCCATCTTTGCATTGTGGGAAGTGCATGAAGGAATCTGTGGAAGTAATATAGGGGCTAGATCTTTATCACATAGACTACTTCGGCAAGATTACTATAGGCCGACCTTGTACCATGATTTTATAAAGTATGTCAAAATATTTGACCGTTGTCAGAGAGATGATAACATCTAAAGGCAGCCAGCTTTAGAACTTGCACCCCTGAGTGCCCCATGGCCATTTGCTCAATGGTGAATGGACATACTTAGATCTTTTCCTATGGCATTTGGATAGCATAAGTTTCTCTTGGTGGCAATAGATAATTTCACAAAATGGGTTGAGACTGAACCTCTAGCAAAAATTACTGAAGCAAAAGTGCAGGACTTCGTCTAAAAGTTGATTATTTATAGATTTGGCCTACCTCGGACCCTCATAATAGATAATGGGCGATAGTTTACCAAAGCAAAATTTGCCAAATTTTATGAAGATTTAAACATCTTCCATCATTTAACAATAATAGCCCATCCACAGGCAAACGATGAAGCTAAAGTGACCAATAGAATCCTATTGCACTACATCAAAGTAAGATCTGAAAGAGCAAGGAAGACTTGGGTGGACGAGCTTTACCATATTCTATGGGCATACCGAACTACACAGAAGCTACCAACTGGAGAAACACCATTTTCTCTAGCATTCAGAATGGAAGTAGTCATTCTGATAGAGCTTAAGCTGCCATCGGCATGGGTTGTAGCCTTCAGCGAGCGATGCAATTCATAAGACCTCAGAGTAAACCTCGATTTGCTGGAGAAAAAATTAGAAGAATCTCAAGTTCAGATGGCTGCTTATAGACAAAGAGTGGCCCGTTACTATAACTCCAATGTAAAAGGAAAAATATTTAAAGTGGGGGATTTGGTACTTCGACGAGCAGCCGTTTCATAATCTCGAAACCAAGGGAAGCTTACCTCAAACTGAAAAGATCCTTACGAAGTTAAAGAGGTCGTCTGGCCTAGAACTTACTACTTGAAGGAGCTTGGAGGCACCGATCTCCCACACCCACGAAACTTGGAGAACTTACGCATGTACTATCAATAATCTTATTTCAATAAAATCTTCTTATTTTAATATCTTTAATGTTGGTGCAAAACTATGATGACAGAAAATTGCCATCCAAACTTTATCATTAGATGAAGTTAGCCCTTTTAGGAAAAGGAGGAGAACCTCATCCTAACATTGAGCTAAAGAGATGACCTCGGTTACTTAAGATAGGATGCGGGAAGAGGCCCCTTCAACGGTCCTTTTGTGCCCCTATAGCCCTATTAGGAATAGGAGGAGAATCTCATCCTAACATTGAGCTAAGGCAAAGACCTCGGTTATTTAAGCTGGGATGCGGGGAGAGGCTCCTTCAATGGCCCTTTTGTGCTCCTATAGTCCTATTAGGAATAGGAGGAGAACCTCATCCTAACATTGAGCTAGAACGAAGACCTTTGTTACTTAAGCCAGGATGTAGGAAGAGGCTCCTTCAATGGCCCTTTTATGCCCCTATAGTCCTGTTAGGAATAGGAGGAGGACCTCGTCCTAACGTGAGCAAAGTCAAAGGCCATGCTAACCTAAATCGAGAAAAAAAGAGGAAAAGGAGGGCCCATCCAGCGGTCCCAAACAAACCCCCAACCTAAAGCAAAATGAAAGGAGAAATCCTATTACTGATCCCTACATGTATTTCTCCTACAATTACTCGACCGTATGAGGCGCAAGAAGAAAAATCGCTTCTCAGTCCATAAAAATGACCTCAGATAGTCGTCCACAACAACAACTTCATTGGAAAACAACATAAAGAAAAAAATAATGAAGAAAGTGAAGCCACGAGCAAGCTTCGAATTCGTGCGAAAAAAATAACAAAAAAAATATTATTTCATTAAAAAAATATATTCATTACAAGCAAAACATAGGTCGATAAGATCGATTATACTAAAAAAGAAAAGAGAGAAAGGCTGCCAAAATCCTAAGAAGGGTCGGACTCCTCCGACTTCGAATTGGTGGCCATTATCAAAGATTCCTTCAAATGATTGACCTCCTCCTCGAGCTCCCTCTACCTCATCATGTTATTGTGGAACATCCTATCGGCTCGACGGTAGTTCTTCTCTAACACTCGCAGCCTCCTCCTTAGGACCTCAGACTCGGCCTCAGCATCCTTAGTAGCCTGATGCTTATAAGTCAACTTGAGCTTCAGCTGCTGCACCTTAGCCTTTTCTACACCGATCGACTCCCAGAGTTCACCAATGGTCCTCCTCAAGGAGGCAACCATTTTGGCCTCCCTTCTTGTACCAACCCAAAAGCCATTATTAAGCTGCCGCTGGAGCTAGGCTACTTCATTATTGGAGGTACGAAGTTTTTGTTCTAGCATGGACATCCTATCACTCCAGCCCAATCAATAGGTCTCATATGTGAGTTCGGCATCATGCAGATGCTTTTGAAGAGTGGAGAACCTCGTTGACCAGTCCCACTCGAATCGTGCCTTGTCGGAGGACCATGATGAGCTCCCCTTCAGAAGTTGGATCTTCTCTCTCATCATCTTGAGATCGGCTTCGAGAGAGCTGATCTTCACTATTAGCACTTAGAATTTATCACTAGCATTCCTTTTGAGCTCGGCGATCTCGTTCTCAAAACTGCCTTTTCAAATGCTGAAGCTCGCAGCATCCTTCATGTGTAAACTTTGAAGGTGAGTGATCTCTTTGGTCGCCTCCAAAGCATTCTTTTGAGAAGCTCGAAGGTCATCCTCCATCTTCTTTAACTTCCTCTTCAGGTGATGAACCTCCTTTAAACCATTGATTAGGGGTTTTAGAGGAATGCCATGAGGTAGTGGCTCGGCGTCATTCGGAGGTGATTGGCTTTGACTACAATCGTCAAAAGGGTTCTGAACGATATTCAGCATGGCACAAGTGTAAAAGAAAGAAAGGTCATTTTCATTTCTTAAAATGTTTAAGTACACCAAAAAATGAAGAAAAAAAAGGTGCAAGTAATCAGAGATTTTCAACCTCGATCGGTGTAGAGGCAGGCGAGGTTGGTACATCCTTTGCAGCTTTAGGTGTAGGAATGGACTCGAGAACTTTAGTTGTAAGTTCAGGAACACCTAGGGCACATTCGATGGCAGGAGATGCGGCACCGATGTTGGAGGGACTAGCTTCGTCATCGGGTTCATTTGTTAGAAAGTCATGGTCCACTCCAGAGAAGTTCTTCGCGACTCTCGTCAAACAAATCTTGAACCATTCCAAGAAGGCTTCCTGGGCGAATCTTGATGTCCTCCGTTGCTTTGGAGGACATGAAGGCTTCAACAACCCTCTCCCTCTCTATATCGACCTCCTCTTCAGCCTTCTTCTTTTTGTCTTTAGAGAGGGTCAAAGCCGCCCTTAACCCCATAGAAACTTCTTTCTCTTCCCGCGATGTCTCCCGAAGGCATTCGATCTCTGTAGTTTGAATTTTCGAGGCTGCCTTCAAATGGTAGTCCTCGGCCCGAACCCTCTCGACCTCTGCTTGAACCTCTTACAGAATTTCAGAAGCCTCAGCCTGGCAGAGATCGATGGCCTTTGAGTGGACAAACAAGTAATGACCCGCTACAAGACAGGAAGAAATTAAGTCAAAACTTTAAAAGTGCACCCTTCATCCAAACAAGTTCAGAAGAATGGGTCACCTCGAGATAGGTGGCAAAAGACTCATCAAATCTCTCAACATCCTTCATCCTAACCATTTTCTCGATAATATGCGGAAGGATGCTGCCCTTCATCAGGGATTGGATGACCTCTCGATCATCCAAGGAAGCTCGCTCCTGATCGGATCCTTTACCACTCAAACTCTCAACCACCCTCTTCATCTTTTTCCTGACAATGTCCTTTTTCTTCTTTTTCTTCTCAATGACCTCGCGTTGCTCCGAAGGTATGGTGGTGGCATCCTCTCGAGGCAAGATTAGGGTTGATGCGGCCACATCAGACTCAGAGATGGATGTTGTTGGGATCAATGCAACTAGGGTTAGCTCATCAGTGCGAGCATTCTTTGATGTTTCCTCGGTAGTGCCATCCTTCCTCTTGAGGGACTTGATTCCTATAGTTAGGAGATTTCGCTCCTCAGGAGTCATCTCTGTAGAAGAAGAAACCAAAGTCAAAAAAAGAAAGAAGACCATGCACAATTGGCAGGCCATGGAGGACTACCTATCGGATTGAGAAGATTAAGATCGATGTTGAACAAGGTCTGGACCTTCAGGAGCATGGAGATCAGAGGGCCTTAAAAGTTCTCTAGCTTATCGACTAAATCTCGATCCTATTTCTCAAGCCTAGGAGCTCGATGAATTGAGTCCCTTATTTTCCTCCATGAAGGATGTCTTAGTTCTAAGGAAGAATAGAAAACAAAGAAGAATTTCTCCTTCTAGTTATGAATGGAAGAAGAGGGGGTGCCCTTGAGCAACCCCTTCTTGCCAAACTGGGGAGACACATACCACTGGTCTTTGGTAGTCGGATGATGTTTGAAAGTGAAAAAATTGCAGAATAGGAAGATGGAAGGTCAGACATCAGCCGTGACGCACAAGGAGAGAAATCCTACGGTAAACCTAAAGGAGTTTGGTGCCATGGCGGCGAAGGAAATGTTTAAAAATCTGAACAAGTTGCCTACAAAAGAAGGTATCGACAGTCGAAGTCCCACCCGAGGGGTTTCGATGTATAAGCAAGTTCGACTGGGAGGAGGAAAGCTAGCTCGATCGCTGGGGCTAGGGAGTTCAAGTTCACAGTCGGAGGGAATTCCAAACTAGATTCTAACCAATGAAAGGTCTTTAGGTCAAAGTTTGCATGAAATAGTATCTGGGATGAAGAATGGTCGAGGTACTTCTACAGGCTCGGGGTCCTTATAAAAGACGTCCATTAGAGCTAAACGAGCCGAACTCCTAGAACTAGTTGACTAGGACTCTTCAGAGGTCATGAGGATCAAACTAAAGTGGAGAAAATCTCAAAAAAATTAAAAAAAATAAAATCTGAGACTTTCTCAAAGAAACTAAGCAGGTAGAGATGACAAAAGGTATGGATAATCAAAGAAAACGGTTCAAGAACTAACCTAAATCGACTGGGTAAAGAGAAAAGGTGGCAAGCTCAATGGAAAGCAGAGAATTCCCATGAATCGAAGGAGTCAATGAAAGAAGTTGGAGCACTGGAGCTAGAAGGAAGAAGTAGACTAGAGGGAAAGAGAGGTGACCTGAGCGACATGAAACCCTCAAGGAAGAATAAGAGCTTAAATAGCCACGAGAGTCCAAGATGGTTATGAGCGCAGATCTCCACCAATCAACCTCGAGTCGATGCATGTCCCACACATCATAGTGATAGAATGGCAATAGGCAGAACCTTTATTATGCCATACCCACGGCAACGCTTTGGCAAAAATTCTAGGAATTTATCTTTTCAGGTCACCTCGTATTTAAAAAGTTTTGGTGCTAGTGCGAGAATAGAAAAAGGACTTCGGCACTCATAATTCTTTACTCCCTTTGTTCAAACATTGAACTCATGAGTAGGAGGACTTTTGTTGGGTGTAAACCCTTTTTCTATCGAAGTCCAATGGGATGCTGAGCCTTTAGGTGACTTCATCCGATGAAGGTAACCATGCCTCATTCCGATCGATGAAGAATTTATGCTCAGGCATCGAAACTACAAACCTCCAATTTGAATTTATCAGCCGATCTTCTTCACATAGATTTCTAGCTCCTTCGGGTATCCCCAGTACCTACATGGCATTATAGATTTCACTCGAACGAACTTGAATAGTGATGACATCCCCCAGGCAGCTGAGTAACATATCTAATTGTGGCTTGGTTTGACCGACCTTAGTACTCTTTGAATCTCTCCACAGCAAAAAGCCATCCAAGCTATTCAATATTGGACCAACATCGGATCAACGGAACTCCCCTCCAGACGAACTCCCATAATATACTAAGAGTAGTAGACCTTGGGATTCCTGCATCAAGAACTCTGAACATGCAGGCAAAAGGACCTCATTTCCTTTATATTAGCCTCCAGACGACCTCGAAGGTGGCCGAGCTTTGAAGGAATAAATAAACAAACCCTCTCCAAGCAAATCCCCTTCCACTCCTTTTGGGAAAATTCTCCCCAACTGACATCCTCCCCGTTGATCTCCTTCCTGACACTAGTTGATCTCTTTCCCATCAATCCCCATCCATCTGAACTTCTTACATCAGCTAAGAGGGGACCTATTGATATGTATTTGCTTCTTTAGCGGACCTCCTTCTAGGATTCTCCAATAGGATTGTTTTCGGAGTTCTTCTCCTTCAGCTAGGCTTCTCCTTCCAATAGAACTACTCTCGGATTCTTCTCCAGCAGACTTTCTTCAAGATTTCTTCAATCGCAGAACTTTTGAATCCCTTCCGACCGAACTTTCTGTAGTTGCTTAGAAGGGTCTCCTCACCTATGTAAATTCAATTCTATACGTAGCATGAACCAACTCATACACAGACGATCCTGAAGGAGTCTAAACTCCTCTAGAATTGATAAAACTTGAAACTCTTCGCCGCCAGCACCTACCTCCTTCAAACTTTAATAATTAAATCTCAATCACCTACATGTCATGATAATAGACACGTCATGACAATGGACACTACTCTCTATAACAAACTTCACGTGATCCCGAATGGTCCACTACCAGACGATTGTAGCTATCACTATCAGTTCTTTATAGGCTTCATCTATAAAAGGGACCCTCCAGATATATTTTCTCCAAGCTCTCATTCTTCTTCTCAAAATTTTGCTACTTTTTCTACTGAGCATTCCATTTGTATTGGATGAAAAAGCTGACTTGACCATTGGGGGTCCTGTCGGAGCCATCCCTCCTCTGATTTGGACTTCTTTTGTTGGTCCTGATGATGATCTCGGCTTCTCTAGCTCCAACTAGTTCCAGCATCAATCAGATTTTGCACTAATAGATGCCAATTCATAATGATAAAGTTTATCGAGTTCTGCAGAAATCTAAATATCTCCCACAACTTTACATCAGTAGCTCATCCACAGGCAAATGACAAGGCTAAGGTAACTAACAGGACCTTGTTACAGGATATAAAAGCAAGACTTGAAATAGCAAGGAGAACTTTGGTGGACAAACTCTATTATATACTCTAGGCATATCAAACTATCCAAAGGTTGCCAACTGGGGAGACTTTGTTTGCTCTAACATTTGGAATTGAAGCGGTCATCCCAATAAAACTTAAACTACCTTCAATGCGAGTAGTAGCATTCAATGAATAGTGTAACTCGCAAGATTTCAGGGCTAACCTCAACTTGTTAAAGACAAAATGAGAGAAAGCTTAAATTCGGATGGTGGCTTACAAGTAGAAAGTAGCCTGCTATTACAATTCTAAAGTCAGAAGCAAAGCACTCAAGATGGGAGACTTGGTACTTGGATGAGCAGCTATTTCACAAACTTAGAATCAAGAAAAGCTCACACCAAATCAAGAAGGCCCCCACAAAGTCAGGATGGTCATCTAACTTGGAACATACTATCTGAACGAGCTCGAAGGAGCTCCACTCCCATGATTGTGGAACTCAAAACATTTATGAATGAAATAACTTCTAGAACCTCATCCTAACATGGATGAAGATCTCTGATTATCTAAGATAGGAGGAAAAGAGGAGAGAACCTCTCAACGGCCATTTTGTGCCCCAGCTATCCCATCAGGAATAGGAGGAGAACCTCATCCTAATAAGAACTAAAGCTAACCACGTTAGGAATAGGAGGAGAACTTTATCCTAGTGTGGATGAAGACCTCCAGTTATCTATGATAGGAGGAATAGAGGAGAAGCCCTTCAATGGCCTTTTTATGTCCCAGCAATCTTATCAAAAATAGAAAAAAGTCTCATCCTGACAAAGGTTAAAGCTAATCATGTTAGGAATGGGAGGAGAACCTCATCCTAACATGAATTAAGACCTCCGATTATCTAAGATAGGAGGAAAAGGGGAGAGCCCCTATCAACGATAATTTTGTGCCCAGTAACCTTATCAGAAATAGGAGGAGAATCTCATCCTGATAAGGGTTAAAGCTAACTATGTTAGAAACAAATGAAGAGCCTCATCCTAACGTGAATGAAGACCTTCGATTATCTAAGATAGGAGGAAAAGAAGAGAGGCCCTCTTAACAGCCCTATTATGCCCCAGCAACCTTATCAGAAATAGGAGAAGAACCTCATCTAGATAAGGGTTAAAGCTAACCACATTAGAAATAGCAGGAGATCCTCATTCTAATATGGATGAAGACCTCCGATTATCTAAGATAGGAGAAAAAGGGGAGACACCCTTTCAACAGTCCTTTTGTGCTCCAGCAACCTT
The DNA here is from genome assembly GCA_006176705.1 of Cocos nucifera. NCBI lineage: Eukaryota > Viridiplantae > Streptophyta > Magnoliopsida > Arecales > Arecaceae > Cocos > Cocos nucifera. Next base: position 130,117 of record QRFJ01003152.1, on the reverse strand, counting down.
GTCAGGAATAGAAGCAGAACCTCATCCTAACAAGGGCTAAAGCTAACCACATTAGGAGTAGAAGAAGAATCTTGTTCTAATGTAGATGAAGATCTTTGGTTATCTAAGAAAGAAGGAAAATGGTAGAGGCTCTCTCAATGGCCCTTTTGTGCCCCAACAACCTTATCAGGAATAGAAGGAGAATCCCATCTTGACCAGGGTTAAAGGTAATGATGTTAGAAAGAGGAGGAGAACCTCATCCTAATATAGATGAAGACCTCCAATTATCTATGGTAGAAAAAAAAAGAGGGGAGGCCCTCTTAACGGCCCTTTTATATCCCAGCACTCTTGTCAGGAATAGGAGGAGAACCTCATTTTGACAAGGATTAAAGCTAACCATATTAGGAATAGGAGGAGAATATTGTCCTAACATGCATGAAGACCTTCGATTATCTAAGATAGAAGAAAAAGGAGAGAGATCCTCTCAATGGTCCTTTTGTGCCCCAGCAACCTTGTCAGGAATAGGAAGAGAATCTCATCCTTACAAGGATTAAAGCTAACCATGTTAGGAGTAGGAGGAGAACATCATCCTAACATGGATGAAGACTTCTGATTATTTAAGATAGGAAAAAAAGGAGAGAGACCCTCTTAATGGCCTATTTGTGCCCCAACAATCATGTCAGGAGCAAGAGGAGAACCTCGTCTTGACAAGGGTTAAAGTTAACCACGTTAGGAACAGGAGGAGAACCTCATCCTAACATGGATGAAGATCTCCAATTATCCAAGGAGGAAAAGAGAAGAGGGCCTCTCAATAGTCCTTTTGTGCCCCAGCAACGTTGTTAGGAATAGGAGAAAAACCTTGTCCTGACAAGGGTAAAAGATAAACATGTTAGGAATAGATGGAGAACCTCACCCTAATGTGAGTGAAGACCTCTGACTATTCAAAGCAAAAGATTATCTACAAGACAATGTCCATGTTAAAAAATAATGAGAAAATCAGGAAATCAATAGACATCAAATCTAAGCAATGCAAAATGATGATTGAAGAAAATATCATTTTGTTGAAGGTGAAGTTCGTTACCAACAAAGGTCCTCAAAATTGGTTACAAAAAAATGAAGAGACAAAGTCCTATTCAGAGCTTGATTTTGGACTGTCGGCCCCTACCATCATAAAAGATTGCTTCAAACCATGGATTTCTTCCTCGAGCTCCTTCCTCTTTAGCTAGCTCTTATGAAATAAGTTATTAGCCCTCCGGCAATCATCTTCCAACTCGCAAAGTCTCTTCCTCAGGACCACTAACTTAGCCTCCGCATCTTTAATAGCTTTCTACTTGTAGGTCAGTTAGATCTTCAGCTACTAAAGTTCGGTCTTCTCCTTCCCATATGTCTCATAGAGATTGCCTAAGGTCCTCCTCAAAAAGGCAACTTGCTCCGATTCTTTGCTCGCACAGACCTATTGACCATTAGCTAACTGCTTCTGAAGATGGATCACCTCTCAATTGGCAGCTTTGAGCCTCTGTTCAAGTTAGAAAACTTTCTTCATCCAACTAAATCTATAATCATCATACACGCTTTCAGCATCATGAAGCTATTTCTGAAGGTCGGAGAATTTCTTCAACCAATCCCAACCATATTGCACTTTGTCAGAGGACCACGGCGAGCTCCCCTCCAATAGTTGAATCTTCTCTCTTATCGCATTGAGCTCGACCTCGAGGGAACAGACTTTTGAGGTCAACATCCAAGATTTATCACTAGCTCACTTCTTGATCTCTTCGAGTTCTATTTTGAAATCCCTTTTCTTTCTAATATAGTCTATGGAATCCTTTTTATGCACTTGACGGAGGTGGGTGATCTCAATTATAATCTCTAAACAGTTGTTTCACAATTTTTGAAGCTCATTTTTGACTTTCTTCAATTTTTTTATAGTATGATGAACTTCCTTCTCTAAATGCCTAATGTGACTTTTCAGGGAGATACCCTAGGGCAGAGGATCATCTTCGATAGGCATTTAGTACATAAAAATAGCACAACATGAAGGCATTGTAAAAGAAAAACTTATTTTCATTAATCAAAATACTTTTGGATATAGGAAAAATATGGAAAAAGAAAAGAAAACAAAATGTATAACAATTAAGAGTTTTCAACCTCGGAAGGCACGGCAGTGGACGAAGTCGAAGCATTCTCTACAACCTTAGGCTCTGGAGCAGGCTCGGCATAGTAGGTTTGGAGGCTTTAGAACCAGGCTCGACAATTGGGGGGTGGCACTAGTGTTGGAGGGACCTGCATTATCACTAGGCTCGTCCATAAAAAAATTGAGATCCATGTCAGGGAACTTCTTTGAAATCCTTCCCATGCAGATCTCAAACCCCTTCAAAAAGGTGTCTTGGGCAAAGGCGATCTTGATATCCTCTATTACCTTATAGAACTTGAAGGCTTCAATAGCCCTCTCTCTCTCGACACCGGCCTCCACCTCTGCTTTCTTCCTCTTACTCTCCTCAAGGGTCAAAGCAGTCTTCAGTCCTGCTGATGCTTGTTCCTCCCTCAGCAGCGCTTCCCGAAGGTGCTCAACGTCGGTAGACTGGACTTCTGAAGCAACCTTCAAATGGTCGACCTCAGCCTGAACACTCTTTATCTCCACTTAGGCTTCCTGAAGTACTTTAGAAGCTTCAGCTGGGTGGAGACTTGCTGCTTCTGAGTGAGCATACAAGTAATGCCCCAACTGCAGAATAAAGAAACAACAAGTCATGGTTTTGAAACATAATGGACATTCAATCAAGCTTAGGAGAGATTGACTACCTCAAGGAAGGCAGCAAAAGATTCTTCAAACCTCTCCGCACTTTCGGTCTGAACCATCTTCACTATGATGTGCGAGAGGACACTCTCCTCCATCAAAGAACAGACGATCTTTCGATCATCCAAAGAACCCTACTCTTGGTCGGAGCTCTCGCCGCCCAAGCCTCTAACCTTCCTCCTGACTTCTTGGAAATAGATTTCTTCTCATTCTTCTCCACTACTCCCTACTTGGGAAGTGAAGGGATGGTGATTTCACCAGTCAAGGATGAGTTCAGTGTGGCTGCAGCAATTTTTGAGTCAAAAGTGGTCTGAGTCAGCACAATAGAACTCATTTCTTTGATGTAAGCCCTTTTCAATGACTCCCCTATGGGACCACTCTTCCTTTTAAGGTCCTAGATTCCCAGTGACGGATGGTTCAGCTCCTCTGGAGTCATCTTTGCAATAGTAAAAATCGAGGTCAGAAGAAAGAATAAGGTACGAGTGACAAGTTATGAAAAATCACCTACTAGATCAACAGGACTAAGACCGAGGTTAAACAGGGTCTAATTGTCTAGCAAGCTAGATATCAGACGAGCTTGATAATCCCTTAGCTTGCAGGTTGAGTTTTTGTCTTCTCTTTCAAGCCTAAGAGCTCGACGAATTGAGTCTCTCAAATTCCTCCATGAAGGAAGCCCTAATTCTAAGGATGGACATGAGATGAAAAAGAACTTTTCATTTTAGTTATGAATGAAAGAAGAAGCATCCTTAAGCAACCCTTTTTTGACGATCTGGGGGAAGATATACCATAAATCCTTGGCAGTAGGATAATATTTGAAGGTAAAAAAGTTGCGAAATAAGAAAATTATAGGTTGGATCTCGGCCATGATGCACAAAGAAAGAAATCCTATGATGAAACTGAAAGAGTTTGGCACCATGAAGGTAAAAGAGATGTTTAGAAACCTGAAGAGGGCTACGACGAAGGGAGGAATCGAAAGTCGAAGTCCAACAGGAAAAACCTTGGCATACAAGCAAAAGTGACCTGGGGGAGGAAAGCAGGCTCAACCGCTTGGTCCGAAAAGCTCAAGCTTGTACTATGAGGATAAACTATACTGGATCAATATTAAGAAAAGGTTTTTAGGGCAAAGTACACAAGAAATGGTACCCAAGACAAAAGAGGGACGAGGTGCTTGAATAGGCTCGACTTTCTTAGGGTTTGCGTCCATCTAGGCCAGATGAGCCGAACTCCCAGAATAAGTTGATCAAGATTCTTCGACGGACATATGGATCAAACTAAACCCAAAAAAGACCTTGAAAATAAAAAATAAGGAAAAAATCTCTCTAAAAAACCCAAGGGTTAGGAAATGAAAAGCTTCAAAATGATTAGAAAGAAGTTTGGAAACCAACCTAGATTGGTTGAGGAGGGCAAGAAGATAACTTGCAGAGCGAAAATAAGATGGGAAAATGCTGGTGACTGAAGGAAATGGGAGAAGAAATCAAAGTTATCGAATGGGAAGAAGATAGAAACTAGAGGAAGAAGAAGAAGACTCAGATGACAAGAAGTTCTGGAGGAGGGAGGGGAGGATAAATATCATATAGGTGTCCGAGGCAGTTATGATCGCAGGTTTGCTCCATCCGATCTCTATTTGATGCATGTCCCACTCATAACTGATGGCAAACGACTAACAGAACCTTAATTGCGCCATACCTTGGGCAGACCTTAGGCAAGAGTTTCAAAAATCTATCTTTTAGGGTCATCTTGTATTGGAGAAGCTTCGATGCCGGCACAGATAATGCCAAAACTTTCCATTCTACAAATGTGGAAAATAAAAAAAGGACTTTGGCAATTGCATTTTCTTTACTCCCTTCTTTCAAAATTCAAACTCGAGAGTAGGATGACTATTATTGAGGATAAATCCACTCCTACTGAAGTTCGACAAAATGTCTACTCTCAGGGTGACCTCATTCGATGGTGACAACCATGACCGAACTACAACCAGTATGAATTCTTGCTCTAGTTAATTTTAAGATTGCCGATCTTCAACTTGGACGTGCCTGACGATCCTCTTAGCTTTGGCTATTAGCTCCTTCAGGTTTCCACATAACATGTAAGGCACTATGGGCCTCACCCAGACGAGCTTGAATAATAAAGACAGCTAAATTCCTCAGCTATAAGCGATTATCCCCCTCCAGTAGAACTCCTTTTAGATGAACTCAGATAGTGAAAGCAATCACCTAAGCTGTTAGAGTGTAAAGTATTCGATCCCTGAGCAGCCTAGTCTGACCGACTTTGAGGTCGGCCAAACTTTTTTCCATTCAGATCTCTTTTAAGTTGAATCTCACCATCGTAGTTGGGTCTCACAACAAGAATCATAGGCTAGCAAATATTCTCCTCAGACGAGCTTCTATATCTCATCGCGAGTGGTGAACCTCGACATTCCTATGTCAAGAACCTTGAATGCACAATCTAGAGTTGATAGAAGGACCTCATCTTCAAAATAAGTGCAAACTTCCTCTCTAAAAACCTATGATAGTTCTAAATCAGTGAATCCACCGCCCTTATCAACCTTCAACCCAGAATAGTTATTTACTTGCAGATGACCCTAAAAGTGGCCGAACTCCAGAGGAATAGTTGAGACTCGTCAGAGTATTCTAGTTGTGTCCATCTATCATAGCTACTAGCCAACTCTTGATCTAGATGAACTCCTTCCAGTAGCCAACTAAACTCCTTCAAGTCTTCCGAACAAACTTCTTCCAGTCATCTGTTGAACTCCTTTCGATGACAAGTTAGCTGCCTTACATCCTGAACATCAATCAAGCAAGCTTAAATAGCAGGAGGACCTCGGCATCTATGTAAGTTCAACTCCCAATACAGCGGATATCAGTCAACATGCAGATGATCTCGCATAAGCGCACCAACTACCATCATCTCTCCTTGATACCAATTGATGTTTCATGATATCGCTCGAATGCCAATCATCCTTTGCATCACAAGCTCCGATACCATGTTGCAGAAGCCCCTAATCTTTAGCATGGACCTAAAAAAACTTGTGACATTCTCTATGGGCAGCAAACGATCGATCCTCCATGGGTAGTAAACCATCGATTCTCTATGGGCAGCAAACCATCGATCCTCCATCTGGATCTATAATAGGGTGCCTCCCTCCTTAGGCTTGAGGGAGATGCCCCCCTTCTCTTGGGCTTCTTCAAGTACCCTAGGGTAGCAACTTTAGAGAGAAGAGAAGTAGAGAAAGTTGAGGGTGAAAAGATCTGCATTCCACTCCTTTCTGAAATCCTAATACAATCTATGTATTTATACGTAGCCATTAGGCCTGATCAAAAAACTCTCCAGCTAATCCAATACATGAAAACACTCACCGAGCCCATGTACATCCACGTCTCCCATGCTCTCATCCCCTGGATTTAGACCCGACCCATACATGAGTTAGCCCCCTTAAGATCTCTTGAACCAGGTCTTAAGAACCCAAGGATAAGTCCCTATCCTAGCCCAAATAGAACCCACATGTAACTCTGCCCGCAGACTGAGCTGGCTTAGTCTCAGTATTGAGCTGGCTAACTTAAGACTAGGTCGGCTCAGTTTCAGACTGAGCCAGCTCAGTTTCTGTGCCATGCCTGCAATCCTGAATGCGATCTTCTATCTATCTTGTGCTCTGAGACTTAGCCGATCCAGTTTTGGACTGAGATGGCTAACCTGTAGAAAGCTCTTTTTCTGCAGTCTTCAATCTCCTGGCTTTGGTTCCTCGCTCCACCTTGTGTCCTAGATTTTCAAAGCTCCAACCAAGCCCCTTAAGGTCCTGAACACCCAGACCTCGAGCTCATGGAGGGCTATGCACCACCTCCACCTTAGGATCACTCCTGTCCTAGTTTCCACCAATGGCTTTCCAAGGCTTGAAAGCACCATAAATTCTTACATCTCAGAGAAGTTCGAACCTCTCCTAAGCTACTGAGTTGTGAAGTTCTTCACTGTCTATAATAGTTCCATCCGAACATTAACTATTAATTTTCAATAGACTGGCATGCTATGACAATGAACACCACCCTCCGTAACAAACTCTACATGGCCCCAAATGACCTACCACCAGATAGTTATGGCTATCACCATCAGTTTGTTACCACCTCAGCCTATATAAGGGATCCTTCATATACGTTTTCTCTCTAAGCTAAAAACTCTACAAAAATTCATTGAGTGCTCTATTTCTGTTGATTAGAGAGCTGACTTGACCATTGGAGGATCCTATCGGAGCCACCCCAACTCTGGTTTAGACTTGTTTTGTAGGTTTCGATGGTGACCTCTTCTTCTCTAACTCTAGCTTGCTGGCATTTGTAGTTTTTTGGTGCCAATGGGTATTAAAAATTAAGGATTGGTTTAGAACATGAGCAGATCATGTATGTTTTTACAGATCCCGCACCTAAGAAGCTTGCTCTGAATGCTCGTGATGCAATTTGAGATACTTATTAAAAGTAGCTTAATTATCATATCATAATGTATTGCATTATACGGGCAGTGGTGAATGAAGAGTTCAATCACAAGTTTCAGGATGCTGAGTCAGAGAAAATGATTCAAGTGTCAAATGAGTCTTTCGCCACTCCTAAAGAAAAGTTGCATCATGTTTAGGTGTCTTAGCCCCTTCAAAATGAAAAGTCCATTGCTGATCATAGTTTGGTAGACTAGAAAAGGAGTTATCCTCATGACTCGAATAGGCTGAATAGGAGAAAGTAGTAAGAAGTTGCTAGTTAAGGTTGTTATATGATAACACTTTGCAATTTCTATGTTTGTGATATTACTAGCTAGGTATTGGATATCGAAAGTCTAGTTGATATATGCAATTCGCTGCATGGACTTCAAGTTGGTAAAAAGCTTGAGAACGACAAAAGATTCCTGAACATTGAAGATGGAAGTAATATTCTAGTCCTAGCAATAGAAATTATTAAGCTTATTTTTAAAACATATAATATCATTTTAAGTAATTGTCATTATTATCTATCCTTTATGATGAACATAATATCTATAGAGCTTTTGGCCAAAGATGATTATAACTTATCAATAAAGAAAAATTATTATGATATCATTATGAATGATGTTACAATAATATAAAAATAATTAAGAAATGATATTTATATTTTATCATAACTTCTAAATATAATGTACACATCTAACAAACATCCAAAATAAGATAATGTCAGTAATGTCTATCTTTGTCACTATCAGCTCGGTTATATAAATAAGAATAGGATCAATAGGTTAGTAAAGAAGAAAATTCTTGACATCAATAATTTTGAATCATTGATTACCTATGAGTCTTGCCTTCTTGGAAAGATGACTAAGTCATCCTTTACTGAAAAGGATGAATGAGCCAGTGATGTTTTAGATCTAATACATATTGATATATGTGGACCTATGAACACATGTGCCAGAGATGGGTATTACTACATCATTATATTTACTGACAACCTATCTAAATATAGACACATCTATATTATGAAGAATAAACCTGGTTCATTTGAAATGTTTAAATGATATTATAATGAGTTAAAAAAATAACTTAAAAAGAGTATTAAAACTCTTTAGTCAGATCAAAGAGGTGAATATCTTTCCAATGAATTTTTAATATATTTAGAAGAGAATGGAATTTTCTTTCAATGGATCCCTCCTGAAACACCATAGCATAACAAGATATCAGAAAGAAGAAACCAAACCCTATTGGATATGATTTGATCCATGATGGGGTGTGCGAGTCCACCATTTTCTTTTTTGGGTTACGCACATGAGACTACTTATTTTATTTTGAACAACGTTTCAAGCAAATATGTTGCAAAGACTACATATGAGATGTGGACTGGACGTAGGCCGACACTCTCTTACCTTAGGGTTTGGAATTGTCTGGCTTATGTCAAACATTTGCAGATGGATAAGTTTGGACCCAGGTCTGATAGATGCTTATTCAAAGGATACTCTAAGAAAACTAAGAGATATTATTTTTTTCTTGCTGAAGAATAAAAGGTGCTCGTCAGCAATAAGATAGTCTTTTTGGAAAAGAAGTTTTCTGAGAAAAGAACTGCTACCTCTAAAGTTATACTTGATGAAGTTCGATAGATAGATGTACCAGTACATTCTAGTAAATCTATAGAACTAGATTTGATAAGATCAAATTTAGAGCTCATTATAGGGGCATCCTTAAGGTGATCCGGTAGAGTACCACATCAACCAAATAGATACTATAATTTTCTAGTCTGGGACGGTAATCCCATCGAGCTTGATGAGAACAATGAGGATCTAATCATCTACATGGATGTAATGCAAAGATCTGACTCTAGTAAGCACTACTACAAAAAAGGGCTATGGTAGCAGTTTTTAACCATTACCATAGCCAAAAAAATCACTGCCATAGGCTATGGCAATGGTTTTCTAACTATCGCTACAACGGCCATCACCATAGCTCTATGGCAGTAGTTATTACAGCGGTTGTTAGAACTGCTACCATAGATAGTCTATTGCAGTAGTTCATAAACTGCTGCAATAGATCGACTTATAGCAGCGGTTATGTAACTGCTATCATAGGTTATCTATAGCAACAGTTACATAATCATTGCCATAGGTAATCTATAGTAGCAATTTCTTAACCACTGTCATAGATCTAATGCAGCGATTGACATCATTTGCACTAGGGACTTATGGCAGCGATTGGCATGGATATGGCAGCGGTTATAAAATCGCTGTCATAGATCTTGAATAATTAAAAAAGTAAAATTTTTATTTTTTTATATATTTTATCTGATAAATATAGATATATAATATAAAAAAATATAATAAATATAAAAATTATTATAAAATGCTAAAAAAATTATTATAATATTTTTTTTAAAAAATAAAATACATTAAAAGTCTCCTAAATCTACATCATCATCGTCATCATCGTCATCGAGAGTCGAAGCCGAAGCTGGAGCTAGAATGTGGGCTAACATATCTTCGAAGCTCGTGACTCTAAAATGCATGTTGAGCATCGATATCGTGTCTCTCACGATGCCCTCCAGTTGAGATGCGCACTCCTCAGCCCAATCTACCCGCATCGCAGCATGATCTACCTGTGCCAATGCCTCCTCAAGCTCCTCCTGATTGACGACATCGAAAGTCTATGATGAGATGCTCGCCTTGAATCAGTAGCTCCTCGGCATGTGTTCGAGCTTGCATCGGATCCTCCAAGAGTGCTCAAGCCCCAACACCTGAGATAGATGATCATAGGGCTCCGAGGTATCCAGGCCCTCGCTCGCGAGTGCATCTAACTGATCCTGTAATTATAAATTAAAATAAAATTTTATAAAAAGTGCTATAATACTAATCATATATACTAATATATTTAATACTTATAAAAATATGCTCGATCATGGTGTTCATTGGCCTGCCCATCTTGTCCGTGTGGTTGGATCGAAAGATCTTACTATGGCTGGCCCTTACCCCATCTCTCATCAACTATAATAAAGAATAAATTTATCAAAAAGGTGATAAAAAATATAAATTTAATTTATCTAGTAAGATTTAGAATTAATTATCTCTCTATGCACATGACTGGCCATAGACTCACAGCCTAGAGTGTGCGTATACTCCTAGGCTACACGATTCTTCTGATTCTGATGGGAGGTAGCCTAACAAGTATTCAAATAAATAATAAATATTTAAATAATATTTAAATAAATTTTAAGCATATTAAAAAATTTAAAAGTTAGAAATTTTACCTTGGACTCCTAGCTCCTCTAGTGTCTAACCATCCTCTCCCACTAACTCGGAGGACAGTCCTATATCTAGGAAACAAGCTCCTTTGAAGTGTCTCGTCAGTGCTCGAACCATCCTCTATGGAGCTTGACCTTGTAACCCAGTACAACTCTTCAATCTTCTTCAATCGAACATCTCGAGCCCTCTCATGATTGGGAAAGTAGTACCTCCTTTGCACAAATTTATCAAAAATCAGTTACAAAATTATTCCAATCAAACATATATAGTGTAAACATATAAAATATATAAATATAACTAAGATGCACGTACTTACCCATATCTCCTTTCATACTCAATTTCTGATGGCAACATCCATCAAATGCTAGTCTCTGGGCTCTACAGGAATGATGTTCGACTGTCTCACAAGCACTCCAAAAATGGAATGCATCTCCCATGCAGTCTTCCCTATCGGCCTCCCCTCCGCATCATACTGCACCATCACTTGATGCTGGTGGTTCCACATGTGTGCCATACATGTGGGACTGTGAAATGTCTAGTTGGATGATGCACCTGCTATGCAAATACGTTATACAAATATATAAGTGTACAAATACTACATAAAAAATAAAGTTATGCTAATATAATAAAAACGTACACTCAAATGCCTACGACGGTAGAGGCTCAGCAGACGGTAGAGTAGATGCCGTCGATGGAGTAGATGCCGATGGTGAAGATCCCTGAGAAGCTGATGTTGAGGTGGATAGAGTGTGCTCCGACCGCTCCTCGGATGCTAAACTATGCGTAACCTACCGAGGGGTAGGGGTGAAAGCTAGATGGTGTTATGGTGCCATCGTGATCTACAACATTAATAAATATTAATCAATATAACATCATGACATATCAAATTTAATTCACTTAAAAGCCAAGTTGGCTCCGTGCTTAAGATAGCTAGCTCCGTGTTTGAGACATCCGGCTAGGATCCTCCCCCAGTCGGCTCGATCACGACTTGGGCCAGCTCGACTGCATATCCGAGCTGACTTGGCTATGCGCCATCTCCTCGATCACTCTCTCTCTCTCCCTCTCTCGATCTCTCTCCTCGATGATGGCAATGAGGTCGAACCCCTCTCTTTCAACTTTTTCATCTCTCGATCTTCCTCTCTCCCTCTCTCGATCTCCCATGCTGGTGAGGTCGGACCCCATCCCTCCCTCTCTCACTCTCCCTCACCAGCACGGTCGGACCCTATCCCTCCTAGTGATGCTGGCGAGGCCAGACCCCCTCCCTCCCTCTCTCCCTCTCTTAATCTCCCACTCTCCTTCTCTCAATCTCCCTCACCGATGAGGTTGGACACCCTCCCTCCCAATGATGGCGGCGAGACCGGATCCCTCCCTTCCTCTCTCAAGTACGGACCCATCGGGTATTCAAGCTTGGATCTGGTACTAGTAATTAAAATTAGGTTTGGATCTGAATATCCAAATTCTGATCTGAACCTAACCTATTGATAGATCTAGTCCACAGCCACTTACATGGCATGGCCCAAGGCTACCACCATGACATGGCCCAAAAACTATGGCATACAGATAATTATAATATTTATAATAAATATTTATAATATTTATTATAAATATATGATTAATAAATAATATCTTAAAATTAAAAAAAAATTATACCTACTGCTATAGAGAGCGGATCGTACCAAAAGCTCCAAATATCATCGGTGATGATGCTGGAGGAGGACGACGGCATTAGAGATAACCTGCGAAATAAAAGCAAGATGGTGAGATAGAGAAGAGAGAAAAGGAGGAAAGTGAGACAGAGCAGGGGTGGCCAGGGATGGGCGGGCACAGTGATGAGGAGGCTGAAGGAGGCTTCGCAATCGATCGAAGGAGGGTCAGAATGGTGGTGGTAGTGGGGGGGTGGGATTTTGTGGGAGCCGAAGGAGGGTCGGATTGGTGTTCGTCGGATAGAGGTTTATTAGGGACCGAGGAAGGGACAGATGGGGGGCGGGGGGGGGGGTGGGATTTCATGGGTGGTCGAGTGAGGGTGGAGGGGGGTTTGCTGGAGGGAGGGTTTCGTAGGGGGCCGAGAGAGGGTCAGATGGTGGCTCATCGGAGGGGGGTTCGTGGGGGGCCGACAAAGGGTCGGATGGGGGTTTGTCGGAGGGGGGGTTTCGTTAGGGGCCGAGGGAGGGTCGGATGGGGTTCGCCGGAGGGGGGTTTCGTTGGGGGCCGAGGGAGGGTCGGATGGAGGGGTGGGGGGCTGGGTGCGGGGTGGCGGGATGGGGTGGTCGGGGATGGGAGGTCGGACAGGGAGGGGAAAGAGGGGCAATGTCGATCGAGGGGGATGGAGGGGTGACGTCGGTCGGGGGAGGAGGTTCGACACTGATCAGGGGGGAGGAGGGGCGACGCCAACCGAGGGGGTGGAGGGGTGAGGAGGGGCGACGCCGGTCGGGGTGGAAGGAGACTCACCGACGATGAAGAGGAGGGGGAGAGAGAGCGAGAGAGATCGAGCATGCATGGAAGGGAAGAGAAAATTTGAGAATTTTTAACCTAACCTACGGCAGCGATTATCGAACTGTTGCCATAGATATATGGCTATGATTATCAAACTGCTACCATAGATCTACGATAGTGGTTATCCAAAATTACTGCCATAGATCTACGACAGCGGTTATCCAAAACCGCTGCAATAGATCAATGGCAGTGGTTCTAAAATCGCTGCCATAGATCTATAGCAGCAATTTTTGATAACCGCTACCATAGATGGAAAATAATTTTTTTCTCATTTTTTTCTAAATATTATATAATTTTAAAATTTAATGCCCATCTTCACCATTTATTATCTAAATAATTATCGTTAGAGTGTTGTCGCAAATTGTTGCCTCGATCCGATAGCCCTAGCTTTATCGATCAAAAAAATTTGATTTCAACGATCATGAACGACAATGTGATGATCTAATAGATGAAGATCTTTGATGGATTTGAAAACCTACAACGATGATCTCGGTGATATTTATAGCATGCTATCATAGTTTCACTTCAATTGGATATTGTTATCATGATCAATTTAGTATGGAATGATTTTGATCGTTAAATTAGAAACAAGCGATCAAAGGGTTAAACAACATCCGATTATGAGATAATTTTTTAGTTAAATAATCTTTGTTATAATTTTAAATATTTATATGGTGATAATAGTAAAATTCAAATCATTTTCATATAAACTATTCATGTTAAGTAGATAATGCAAAAGCATGAGCATAACAACCAGTGAAGTTTCAGAATGGTTATAAGGAGACGTATAGTTTTAGATCGTTCTTCATCTCATGCATTGAATTTTATAATCACCACCATAAAAAATGATTAAAGTAGTAGCCAAGATCATTTATAAAAAATATTATCTCATAATCGGAGACCATTTGGTCCTTTGATCACTCGTTTATCATTTAATGACCGAAACTAATCTATAATAAATTGACTAAGATAACGATATCCGATTGAAGTGAAACTTTGATAGTATGCTACAAACATCATCAAGATTATTGTAGGATTTTGGATCCATCAGAGGTCTCCATCTATAAAATAATCGCATCATCGTTTGTGATCGTCGAAATCAAATTTTTCTGATCGATGAAGCTAGGGCCATCGGATCGAGGCGATCTTTTGTGACGATACTCTAATGATAATTATTTAGATAATGAATGATGAAGATGGACATCAAATTTTAAAATTATATAATATTTAAAAAGAAAAAGAAAAAAAAAATATACAGCAATGGTTATAATTAACTGCTGCCATAAATCAGATTATAATAGCGGTTCCTACTAACCGCTGCTATAGGTCCGACTTGTGGCAGCGGTTATAATGAACCGCTATGATAGATCGACTTATGGCAGTGATATTTTGTAACCATTGCAATAGGTCCGTCCTACGATAGTAGTTTTCTATAACTGCAGCTATATGTCGGACCTATAGTAGTGGTTACAAAAACCGCTACCATAGGTCCGACCTATGATAGCGATTGACGAAAATCACTATCGTAGGAGCTATGGCAGCGATTTTGAAAATGCTGCAATAGTAAGCACTGCCATAGGCTATTTTTGTAGTTGTGAAGTGGCTTGAGATCATGAAATCCAAAATAAAGTTCATGAAGGTCAACGACGTATGGACATTAGTTGACCCATTTGAAGTGATAAAATCCATAGAATGCAAGTGGATCTTCAAACAGAAAAGAGGCATAGATGAAAACATGGAGACCTATAAAGCCCATCTAGTTGCTAAGGGATATCATCAGCATTAAGGTCTGGACTATGACAAGTCATTTTCTTTTATGGCAATGCTTGAAACCATTTGAATTATACTTGCGATAACTATCCATTTGGGCTATGAAATCTGATAGATGGATGTAAAGATAATTTTTCTAAATGAAGAAATGAAAAAAGAGATATATCTAATACAACCTGAAGAATTCATATTCATAGATGAGTCCAAAGTGTGCAAGTTTTAGAGATCCATATATGGATTGAAGCAGGCATCTCGGAGTTGGAATATGCATTTTGATAAAATAATCAAAACTTATGGCTTTATTAGGAATGGAGAGGAATCTTGCATTTATAAATAGGTTAATGATTCTATAGTTGTGTTCCTTGTGTTGTATGTGGATGACATTCTCTTAGTCTGGAATGACATCCCTACATTGAAAGGAATAAAGGTTTGGCTATCATCTCAATTCTTCATGAAGATTTTGGGAGAAGCATCCTACATACTAGGAATGAAGATCTATAGAGATAGATCTAAGAGGTTACTTGGATTATCACAGTTCACGTATATAAATACTATGTTGAAGCGGTTCAGTATTGAAAATTTCAAGAAGGGCTATCTATCGATAGGCCATGGAATTTCTCTCTTAAAGAGGGATTGTCCGACAATACCTCAAGAGAGAGATCATATAAGTAAAATTTCATATGCCTCAGTAGTGGGTTCAATTATATATGCCATAATATGTATGAGATTAGATGTGGCATACTCACTAGAGGTTGTGAGTAGATAGCAGTTTGATCCAAGGGAGAACTACTGGAAGGTTATAAAAACCATCCTTAAGTATTTAAGAAATACTAAAGACTAGTGACTTATTTATGGTAGATTAGATTTAAAATTTATGGGATTTACATACTCTAGTTTCAATCTAATCATGATGACAATAATAGTATGTCAGAGTATGCATTTATCCTTAATGATGGAGCTATACACTGGAAAAGTTTCAAGCAGAACACTATGGCCGATTCAATTTGCAAGGCAGAGTGCCTTACAATAATTGATGCTACCAAGAAAATTATGGTTAAGATGTTCATCATTGAGCTTGAAATGGCACCCTTCCTTGATGGTCCAGTCTTGCTTAACTACAATAGCACTAGGGCTATTATTTAGATGAAGGAACCAAAAGCACACCAGCAGATGAAGCACATTCTGCATCGCTACCATCTTGTCTAAGTGATCATGGATCGAGATGATGTCAAACTTTTGAAGATCGATAGAAAGGAGAATTTGGGCAACCTATTCACTAAAGTCCTAATGATAAAGGAGTTTGATGATCACAAGTTAAAGATGGGTACATGATACTATACCAAGTGGCTTTAGAATAAAAGGGAGTTATTGGTAAATGTGTTCCAAACTCAATCGTTAGCTTGTTGTTGGTTGAGCTCTTTTATGTATATGTATCTGAATTAAGAATTAATAAAATATTATTTAGCCTTTTTCATCATAAATGTGTACATCTTCTAACGAGCTCATGTATTGTGATGAAGTTCTAGGACTATTTAGAATTGATACAGAAAGATTTATCACTTGTCCTTAAACCTGTTCATGACCAAACGATATGCTATTATAAAGATGATAGCAATATCGAGTATAGATTATTGTGTGCCATATAGATTGGTTGTCCTCCTAACCAAGGAGTGTAGAGATCCTCGTATAGCATACTGAAGGAAAATTCTGATTTTCCGATCCAGGTTCGTTCAGATCTGATCAGATCAAGAGATATATTTCAAAAATTTTTCTCTTGATCCTAATCAGATCTTGATATGTTTCAGATCTGATTCTTATTATTTTAATAAAATAAAATTAAAAGATAAATTAAATCAAATTTAATTTACCTAATCTGGATAATCCTATTACCCTGTTGATGACCCTGTTTGCAGCGAAAGGTTCGGGATCTTAGCCATGCAAGCGCTTGGCCTCTACCGGTATCCACTTGGGTTGGATCTGGAGATCCTCTTCTTCTCCATCACACCTCCAAAAATTAGATCTAGATCTGATCTGGAGGATCTTCAAAACTCTTTTTGAAGATGAGCAGTCGTCCTTTGTAGCAGTGCAACCTTCTTACTTTTGATCTCCTTTCTTTGATCTGAATCGCACCAACCAAGGTCCAAAACTCCTTTTGGATGTGGAGAGCAAGGGGAGAAGGTGGTTTGGCCTGGAGAGGGAGGGGAGAGGCAGCCTTGGGGCGTGGAGTTTTCAATTCTCAATTGAATCTTAAACTGAGTTGGGCGCAGGGTCCTTTTTATAGACTAAGCGTGATCCAACTCCTCTTCCTCCCAACCAATCACAACCCTTTGTGAAATCAGATCTAAATCTGATTGGTGGGAATAGAGACCCCTGGATTCCTACTTAGAGGGTGCCTAAGATCAGTCAAAGTTGGTTCTTAGAAGAACTCTAATTGGAATCCAAAAAGGAGATGGAGTCCTTATCCAACAAGGACTCTTAGGCGCCTCCAACTTGGGCACATGCCTAGGGTGGCGTGCGCCCTTCTCCTTACCAGGTTCTGGCAGGGGGATAGGCCCCCACCAGCTCTCCAATAGGTGCATGACATGTGGTCAACAATCAAAGTGTCAATGGTCAACATTTGACCAGTCAAAGGTAGACTTTTGACCAAAGTCAAAGAACAAGAAATGGCAGGTGACAAAAAATGGCAGGTAATGTTTTATAAAAAAGACAACCTTTTCTGACTTGGACAACCTCCAGTCAGACCATATGAAGGCCTCTGATTGAGCACAAACTCCTTTGGCTCAGATAGGACAACTTATTTATGATAGCAAAAGAAGAACGTTAGGTTCAATCGAGTGCTAGCACGATTTCCTTGAACCTAATTGAATCTCATTCAGATCAATTGAACTAGATCAGTTCAGTTGATGATCACTAGATTCAAACCCTTGTTTGTGTGACCCAGTTAGGTTCAGTTCAGTACGGTAATGGGATATGTCATGATCTTTATCATGGACATCATCGAAACTCCTTTCGATGGATCAGAACTCTTCTGATTCGAACAGCTAGAATGATCGATCATCTAAATCATTCTAATTGCTCCCAAAATCCACCAGTGACACCTAGCAGTATATGGTGGCAACCCATCAGAGCTGAATGCGAACCTCTTGGTGCAGCTACCTGTGTGATTTAGTTCTTCGATCTTGAGCTCCGATCAGATTAGGGTTAAGGTAAACACGTCAAACCCTAGTCTCTGTCATATGATGTAATCATTCGATTCTAGTCCAATGTGAAAATCTAAATAGAAACTCTTTCTATTATTTCACTCTGCCATGGCCATGGGCTTCTGGACTTGATTCTCATGATTATCATAGGGCTGCTCCTCTACCACCGAGGTAGATAGATTCCATCTTGATGCCATCCAGTTCCTACAATGAACATGTCATAGCCAACATACACCTCAGGGTTTCATATGGCTAGGAGACTGAGTAATAGTGTAGTCAAACTATAACACCCTCAAGATGAACTGCCGATGCACCTCATGTCAAAGAACCAGACACACTACTGCAGCATCGAGTCAGTCATTGACGAGAAGGTAGACTCCCTAATGACTACTCGAGGTGGTCACGCTCAGTGCCCTCGTTCTCTAACGAGTACCTATACTCTCGCTCCGGTGTCTCCACACCGTAGACTTAAAATTCATCTACTAAAGAGAAGCGATTGTACACCAACCTTCCAAATCAATCACCATCCTCGTGATGATCCTATGGTCGAAAATAATTTATCAGTTAACAATGATTATTCATGTCTTAAATTTTCAACTCTTAAAAATATGAATTATCATTACCATTAACTCAAAGGATGTATCACAGACACTAAATACACATATGCGATAGAAAATAACCCATTTATTGATTTTAGTCAAAATTACAATTTTGCCCCTAGAAGTGTATTACAAGTGTCAGCCAATTCTGGCTTCTAGGGCACATATATCTAACAATCTCCCACTTATCCTAAAGCCAATTGGCTACAAGTCTAAGTCCCATCTTCTCAAGGTGGGCTTCGAACTTCTGCTGGCCCAACGACTTTGTAAGTGGGTTGCCACATTATCTACGGAGTCGACTCTCTTGACCTCGACATAACCCTTTTCAAGGTAATCGCGGATGAGGTGGTATCACCGCTCAATATGCTTAGATTTCTAGTGAGACCTCGGCTCCTTAGCAAGGGCTATGGCGCCATTATTGTCGCAGTATAGAGGAATGGCATCTGATGGCATTACTCCAATTTCTGCAGCAAACTTCTTATACCAGAATGCTTCCTTCGCAGCCTCTGATGCAGCGATATATTCTGCTTCCATGGTGGAATCTGCTATCACCGTTTGCTTGGAACTCTTCCAGCTGACAGCTCCACCATTGCACATAAACAAACTTCCAGATGTCCACTTTCGATCATCTATATCGGTCATGAAATCCGAGTCTGTGTATCCCTGAACTTGGAGTTCTCCATTACCAAAGACCAACATCATATCCTTAGTTCTTCTCAAGTACTTAAGGATACATTTCACAGAAGTCCAGTGTTCTTCACCTGGATTTGACTGATATCTGCTTGTGACACTCACAGCATGGGCTATATCAGGTCGTGTACATAGCATGGCATACATGAGGCTCCCTATTGTAGAAGCATAAGGGATCTTGCTCATGCGTTCTATTTCCTCAGGTGTGCTGGAGCACATCTTCTTGGAAAGATGAATACCATGTCTGAAGGATATTAATCCCCTCTTAGAGTTTTCCATACTAAACCTCTTTAGTACTTCCTCTATGTACATCTTCTGTGAAAGTCCTAGCATCCTATTCGGTCTATCCCTATAGACCTTAATTCCTAGAATAAAGGATGCTTCACCTAGGTCTTTCATGGAGAATTCCTTGAACAACCACATCTTGACTGATGTTAACATGGGAATATCATTCCCAATAAGGAGGATGTCATCCACGTACAATACGAGGAAGACAACAGCACTCCCACTGACCCTTTTGAAAACACATGGTTCCTCTTCATTTTTGATGAAACCAAACTTTTTGATCACATCATTGAAACGAGTGTTCCAGCTCCGAGATGCTTGCTTAAGTCCATATATGGACCTTTGCAGCTTGCAAACCTTGTGATCAGTATCATTGGATGTGAAACCTAGCGGCTGTTCCATAAAGATATCTTCCTTAAGATATTCATTTAGGAATGCCATTTTCACGTCCATTTGCCATATTTAATAATCGAAATAGGCTGCAACAGCAAGCAATGTGCGGATGGATTTTAGCATAGCTACTGGGGAAAAGGTATCCTGATAGTCTATGCCTTTGCGTTGACTATAACCTTTTGCCACCAGTCTAGCCTTGAATGTCTCCACATTCCCATCTGCACCAATCTTTCTCTTGAAGATCCATTTACATCCAATAGGTACTATACCTTCTGGTGGATCTACCAAGGTCCAGACTTGGTTTGAGTGCATCGAGTCAATTTCTGACTGCATTGCCTCTAGCCATTTCTCGGAGTCGATATTTGATATCGCCTCATTGTAGGTTTTGGGATCATCACCATGAGCACCATTACCTACAAGGAATATTTTCTCTACATCCTCTGAAATAATACCTAAGTATCTTTCAGGGGGACAAGAAACTCTTTCCGATCTATGAGGTGGAGGAGGTAGTGTTCTTATTGGCTCAATCTGATTTGGTTCCAATTGGTCCTTAGCTCATTCCACTTGTGAGACTTTCTCATCAAGCTTGATCTATTTTCCAATGCCGCTATCTTGAATAAACTATTTTTCAAGATATATGGCATGTCGACTCACAATCACATTGTGGTCTTCTAGAATGTAGAAATAGTATCCTAATGACTCTTTAGGATATCCTATGAATCGAGTTCTGAAGGACCTAAACTCTAACTTGTCCGCTTGTTGTCTTTTGACATGAGCCGGACAACCCCAAATTCTGAGATGACTCAGACTTGGTTTCTTACCGTGCCATATCTCATACGGTGTGGTAGGAAACGATTTTAGAGAGAACCCTATTCAGTAGATAGATTGAAGTTAACAATGAGTGTCCCCAAAGAAAATCAGGAAGGTCTGTGAAGCTCATCATGGATCGAACCATATCCAATAGAGTTCGATTTCTCCATTCTGAAACCCCGTTGAGTTGAGGTGTTCCTAGTGGAGTCCATTGAGAGACTATGCCATTATCCTTGAGATAGTCTAGGAATTCCTGGCTAAGGTATTCACCTCCTCGATCTGATCGAAGAACCTTAATGGGTTTTTCTAGTTTGTTTTTCTACTTCATGTCTGAATTCTTTGAACTTTTCAAAGGCTTCAGACTTGTGTCTCATAAGATACACATACCCATACCTAGATAGATCATCGGTAAAGGTAATGAAGTAGACAAAATTGCCTCTACCCGGCACATCAAATGGGCCACACACATCTGTATGTACTAGGGCAAGGAGATCTGTGGCCCTCTCCCCATGTCCTACAAAAGGGAGTTTAGTCATTTTGCCTTGAAGATAGGATTCACAAGTTGGATATGACTCAAAAGTCAATGGACTCAATTGCCCATTTTTCTCCAATTTGTTGATACTATCTTCTGCTATATGACCAAATCTCAAGTGCCATAGATATCTGTCGTTTGGCATTCACATTTTGCTCGAATAACGAGCATACCTTCAGAAGGACCTTCCTTCTTGTTCTTCAGGGTGACCAGGTAAGTAGGGCAGTTTCGCTTCCAATGGCCGTCGCTGTTACAATGGAAACACTTTCCTTTGACATCGGCCTTTTTCTTCAGCTCTGCTTTCTTCTTCTTTGATCCTTCCTCCTTTTGCTTTTTCACAGACTTCTTTTTCTTTCCATAAGACTTTCTTTTGGAAGAAGTCCGTTCCATAGTAAGAACTGAGCCTTTAGAACCTTTCATAGAAAGCTCAGCGGTAACCAGCATTTTCATTAATTTGGCCAAGGAATTCTGAAGTTTATGCACGTGGTAATTCATGATGAATTGTCCATATGCATCAGTCATGGATTACAGAATGATATCATTCTGCAGGTCCAAGTCCAACTTCACACCGAGCTTCTCAAGCTCTTCCATGTCCTTAATCATTGTCAGACAGTGATCTTGGACTGACTGCCCATCATGCATCTAAGCCTTAAAAAGTCATTTTATGACTTGATATTTGGCTGCGCGACTCTGTTCATCAAACATCTCTTGTAGGTGAGCCAACATTTGGCAAGCAGTCCCGATATCCCTCATGTTGGCGCTGGAGCTCATCAGACATCGAGCCCAACATGTAATATCTGGCCTTATTATCTTCGTCAATCCATTTTTCCAGAGATGCTCTCTGTTCAACAGATGGAAGGGCTGGTAATGTGGGAGGGTCCTGGTCCAAAACATGGGTTAACTTCTCAAAACCCAAAACAATTTTGTAGTTCCTGAGCCAATCTTTATAATTGGGTCTAGTCAGTCTATGTGTGTCCAGGATACGTGCCAATGGGTTGGACGCAGACATTTTCCTGTAGAGAGTCAAAGATTCTAGTTAGATACTGTAATTTTGACTTGACCAATTTATTTAGGGATTTTATTTTTAAACAAATTAGCTCCCACTATTTTCTCAGATCCCTACACTCCCTCTGTAGAGATGTGAAAATCTCCATGATTAATGATTTCTAGTGGGTGGTGCGGTCTCACCAACTGACTCATCACCTCACCTAACAGTTATTGGTGATGGGTTAGCCAATGAGTGAACAACTCTTGTTCAATGATTCTCTAATCATGGTGCACCCAAACTTAATCTCTAATTCATGAATCTCACCGTATCCGAATATTGATCCACTCCTTAGTTAAGTCAGACCCACCATTTGCATAGATCGGGTTCCTAATTGAGTCTCCTCACCGTATCGAAATATTGAGCCAACTCATCCTCCAGCTAGCATCCAATGCCTAATAGACATGGTTGCATCTTCGTGCAACTGAGCACTTATCCAACCAAGAACAATCAACCCGGAAGGGCCGCACATCTACAATGGTGGAAGACCTCAGACTTAATCTTTCTTAGGGAGAATTGATTAGGTCTCATTAAACTAGACTTGGCTTAGTCATAACCAATTATGACTAACCTAGTGGCATGGGTTAGCTCGGATTATTGACCCACCTCAGATCAGAACTATGTCAACAATTGGCCAGTAAGTGAGAACGGTGGAAGGAATATCCATTAACTTGTACAGAATGGCATTCAGTAG
>QRFJ01003152.1:0-106593 GCA_006176705.1 Cocos nucifera | reverse complement strand
TTTCAACTCTTGAAAATATGAATTATCATTACCATTAACTCAAAGGATGTATCACAGACACTAAATACACATATGTGATAGAAAATAACCCATTTATTGATTTTAGTCAAAATTACAATTTTGCCCCTAGAAGTGTATTATAAGTGTCAGCTAATTCTGGCTTCTAGGGCACATATATCTAACACATACAAATGAGATATATGGGTATATCTATAGAAATGTGACCATACCGGCGCATTCTACTATCAAGACTGAAGGAGACATCCTGATTTTCTGAATCAGATTCATTCAGATCTAATCGAATCAAGAGAGATATTTCAAAAATTACTCTCATGCATCTAGATTAGATCTGAGATATTTCAGATCTCATTTTATAGCTCTGATGAATAAAAATAAAAATAAATTAAATCTAATTTAATTTATACCTTGATGTTCGAAATCTGATTACCTTTGATGATCCTGCTGATTGCCTAAGATTCTGGATCTAGCCATGCAAGCACCTAGCCTCTACTAGTATCCACTCGGGCTGGATCTAGAGATCTTCTCCTTCTTTATCACCTCTCCAAAAATTAGATCTGGATCTGATTTGGAGGATCTTCAAAACTCCTTCTGAAGATTAGCAGTCATCTCTGCACCAGTGTTGCCTTCTTCCTTTCTAATCAGCTTTTTTTTATTTGGATCGCACCAAACTAGAGCCCAACTTTCCTTGGGCGTGGATGGGAGAGAGAGGATTAGAAGATGGCATGGAGGAGGGAGAGGGACAGTCTTAGGGTGTGGGTTAAGAGGAACTCTAAAAAAGTTGGGCGTAGATAGGGTTTATTTATAAATCCTGCTGCGCCATGTAGTGCCACATCATCCCGGCCAATTGTGTTGCTTCATGCAATCAGATCTAAATTTGATTAGTGGGATGACATCATCTGATCCAATCAGATGAGAGCCCCACTAATTCATCCTTAGATGGTGCCTAAGACTAGCTGAAGTCTATCGGTAAGGGTCACCTAAGTAGAATCCAAGAAGCAACCTAGAGTCCCATCCGTATGGGACTCCAGGCATCCCTATCCTTGGGTGCACGCCACCTTAGGCATGCACCCCCTCCTTTCTAATTTCATGTAAGGGGACAAGTCCCTATCTGCTCTCCAATAAGTGCATGATACATGGGCAGATATCTAAGGGTCAAAGGTCAATGTTTGACCAAAGTCAAAGAACAAGAATTAGCAGATGATGAAAAATGGCAAGTGTTGTCTCAAATTTATCTCATAAATTCAGACAATCCTTTTCTAACTTGGACAAGGTCTAGTCAGACCAAGTAAAGTACTTGGGTGAGCACAAACTCATTTGACTCCGTTGAGACAACTTTTAATGATAATAAAAGGAGAATGTTAAGTTCAATCATGTGCTAGCAGGATTTCCTTGAACCTAATTGAATCTAATCCAAATCAATTGAATTGGGTTAGTTCAATTAATGATATCCAAATCCGAATCCTTATTTGTGTGACCAAGTTAGGTTCAGTTCTGTATGGTAATGGGATATGTCATGATCTCCATCATCGACATCGTTGAAAATTCTTTTGATGGATTAAAACTCTTCTGATTCAGACAACTAGAATGATTGATCATCTAAATCATTCTAATTGCTCCCAAAATCTACCAATGACACCTAATAGTATATGCTGGCAAGCCATCAAAACTAAAAATGAACCTCTCGATGTAGCTACTTGTGTGATTAAGTTCTTCTATCTTGAGCCCCGATTGGATTAAGGTTAAGGTGAACTCATCAAATCCTAATTTCTATCATACAATTTAATCATTCGATTGAAGTTCGATGTGAAAATCTAAATAAAAACTCTTTCTATTATTTCACTATACCATGGCCATGGGCTTATGGACTTGATTCTCATGATCATCATGGGGCTGCTCCTCATCCACCAAGGTAGATAGATTCCCTCTTGGTGCAATCCAATTCCTACAATGAACAAGCTATAGCCAACATACACCTTAGGATTTCAAATGGCTAGGAGACCGAGTCATGGTGTAGTCAAACTATAACACCCTCAAGGTAAATTATCAATGCACGTCAGTTCAAAGAACCAGACACACCACTATAGCTTCGAGTCAGTCATCGATGAGAAGGTAGACTTCCTTATGTCTGCTCGAGGTGGTCACACTCTGTGCCCTCGTTCTCTAACGAGTACCTGTACTCTTGCTCTGATGTCTCTACATTGTAGACTCAAGACTCATCTACTATGAATATGTGATTATACACCAATCTTTCGGATCAATCACCATCCTCATGATGATCCTACGATCAAAAGCATTTTATGAGTTAATAAATGAAAATTTATGTCTTAAATTTTCAACTCTTGAAAATAAGAAATATCATTACTATTAACTCAAGGGATGTATCACAGATACTAAATACACTCTTGTGATAGAGAATAACCCATTTTATTATTTATAAGCAAAATTATAATTTTGCCTCTAGAAGTGTATTACAAGTGTCAGCCAATTCTGGCTTCTAGGGCACACATATCTAACAAACTCCAACTTGACCTAAAGCCAATTTGCTATAAATCTAACTCCCATCTTCTCAAGATGGGCTTCAATCTTCTACGAGCCTAACGGCTTTGTAAGTGGGTCCATCGCGTTGTCTGCGTAGTTGACTCTCTTGACCCCGACATATCCCTTCTTGAGGTAATCGCGGATGAGATGGTGTCACCACTCGATGTGCTTGAATTTCTGATGAGACCTCAGCTCCTTAGCAATGGCTATGGCGCCATTGTTATCGGAGTACAGAGGAATAGCATCTGATAGCATCATTCCGATCTCTGCAGCAAACTTTCTATACCAAAATGCCTCCTTTGCTGCTTCTGATGCAGCAATGTATTCTACTTCCATGGTGGAATCTGCTATCACTGTCTACTTGAAATTTTTTCAACTGATAGCTCTACCATTGCACACAAACAAACTCCCAAATGTTGACTTTCGATCATCTACATCGGACATAAAATCTGAGTCTGTATACCCCTAGAATTGGAGTTCTCCATTACCAAAGACCAACAATAAATCCTTAGTACTTCTCAAGTACTTAAGGATACATTTCACAGAAGTCCAGTGTTCTTCATCTAGATTTGACTGATATCTACTGATGACACTCACAGCATGGGCTATATCAAGTCGTGTAAATAACATGGCATACATGAGGCTCCCTATTGCTGAAGCATAAGGGATCTTGCTCATGCATTCTATTTTCTCAGGTGTGCTAGTGCACATCTTTTTGGAAAGATGAATGCCATGTCTGAAGGATACCAAACCCCTCTTAGAGTTTTCCATGCTAAACCTCTTTAGCACTTCTTCTATGTACATCTTTTATGAAAGTCCTAGCATCCTATTCGATCTATTTCTATAGACCTTAATTCCTAGAATAAAGGATGCTTCTCCTAGGTCTTTCATGGAGAATTCTTTAGATAACCACATTTTAACTATGGTCAACATGGAAATATCATTCTCAATAAGGATCATGTCTTTCACGTATAATACAAGGAAGATAATAGCGCTCCCACTAACCTTTTTAAAGACACATGGCTCCTCTTCATTCTTCATGAAACGAAAAAATTTGATTAGATCATTAAAACGAGTATTCCAACTTCGAAATACTTGCTTAAGTCCATATATGGACCTTTGCAATTTGCATACCTTATGATCATCATCACTGGATGTGAAACCTAGCTGCTGTTCCATATAGATATCTTTCTCAAGATATCCATTTAAGAATGCCGTATTCACATCAATTTGCTATATTTCATAATCGAAATAGGCTGCAACAGCAAGCAATATGTGAATGGATTTTAGCATAGCTACTTGCAAAAAGATATTTTGATAGTCAATGCCTTCATGTTGACTATAACCTTTTGCCACTAATCTAGCTTTGAATATCTCCACATCACCATCTGCACCAATCTTTCTCTTGTAGATCCATTTACATCCAATAGGTACTATACCTTCTAGTAGATCTAACAAGGTCCAGACTTGGTTTGATTGCATCGAGTCAATTTCTAACTTCATTGCCTCTAACCATTTCTCAGAGTTGATATTCGATATCATCTCGTTATAGGTTTTGGGATCATTACCATGAACCCCATTACCTACGAGGAATATTTTCTCTACTTCCTCTGAAATAGTACCAAGTATCTCTCAGGGGGATGAAAACTCTTTCCGATCTATGAGGTGGAGGAGGTAGTGATTGGATTGGCTTAACCTGATTTGGTTCTATTTGGTCCTTAGCTCATTGCTCTTGTGAGACTTTCTCCTCGAGCTTGATCTACTTTTCAATGCCACTATCTTGAATAAACTATTTTTCAAGAAAGATGGCATGTCGACTCACAATCACATTATGATCTTTTGGAATATAGAAATAATATCCTAATGACTCTTTAGGATATCCTATAAATCGAGCTCTAAAGGATCTAAAGTCTAACTTGTTCGCTTGTTGTCTTTTGACATGAGCCGGACAATTCTAAATTCTGAGATGACTCAGACTTGATTTCTTACCATGCCATATCTCATACGGTGTGGTAGGAATGGTTTTAGAAGGAATTCTATTCAGTAAGTATGTTGCAGTTAACAAACAGTATCCCCAAAGAAAATTAGGAAGATCTGTGAAGCTCATCATGGATCGGACCATATCTAATAGGGTCCAATTCCTCCATTCTAAAATCCCATTGAGTTGAGGTATTCCAGATGGAGTCCATTGAGAGACTATTCCATTTTTCTTGAGATAGTCTAGGAATTCTCGACTAAGGTATTCAGCTCCTCGATCTGATTGAAGAACCTTAATGGATTTTTCTATTTGCTTTTCTACTTCATATCTGAATTTCTTGAACTTTTCAAAAGCTTCAAACTTGTGTCTCATAAGATACACATACCCATACCTAGATAAATCATCGATAAAGGTTATAAAGTAGACAAAGTTGCCTCTAGCTGGCACATCAAATGGGCCGCACATATCAGTATGTACTAAGGCAAAAAGATCCGAGGCCCTTTCCCCATGTCCTACAAAAGGAAGCTTAGTCATTTTGCCATGAAAACAAGATTCATAAATTGGATATGACTCGAAAGTCAATGGACTCAATAGCCCAATTTTCTCCAATTTGTTAACCCTATCTTCTGCTATATGACCTAGTCTTAGGTGCCATAGATACCGATCATTTGGACTATCCCAAGGTCGTTTCATGGTATTCACATTTTGCTTGATATTAAAAATAGATACATCAACATGTAACTGATAAAGATCGTTAATGAGAAAACCACCTGCAATTTTATTTTTTTTGTAAAGAATGTTACAATGATCCTTAAGAAAATTATTTACATAGCCTTCTAATGTAAGGCAAGAAATAGAAATTAAATTTTTGCTTGCTGCCGGCACATAATAACAGTCTTTTAACACTAAGTCTAAACCAAATTATAGTTGAATAGGATATGTTCCTACAATCATGGCAGCAACTCTTGCTCCATTTTTTATGCGAAGGATCATCTCACCATCCCTCAGTCTCTTGCTATCCTCAAGATCCTACATGAAAGTGCATAAATGAGCATTAGAACTAGAGTCAAGCACCCAACTGGATGTAGAAGAAACTATAAGGTTAGAGTCAATAACGAGCATACCTCCAAAAGGACCTAACTCCTTACTCTTCAGGGTGGCTAGATATGTAGGGTAGTTCCACTTCCAGTGGCCATCATCGTTGCAATGAAAATACTTTCCTTCATCAGCGGCCTTCTTCTTCAGCTCTATCTTTTTCTTCTTTCCTCCTTCCACCATCTGCCTTTTCACAGACTTCTTCTTCTTTTCAAAAGACTTTATCTTACAAGAAGTCCATTTCATAGCAAGCATTGAGCCTTTAGAACCTTTCATAGAAAGCTCAGTGGTAACTAGCATGTTCATAAGTTCGATCAGAAAATTTTGAAGTTTATGCATATGGTAGTTCATGATGAACTGTCCATATGCATTAGTCCAAGATTACAGAATTATATCATTCTGCAGATCCATGTCCAACCTCACTCCGAGCTTCTCAAGTTCTTCCAAATTCTTGATCATCATTAGACAATGATCTTGGACTGACTGCCCATCATGCATCTTAGCCTTGAAAAGTCATTTTGTGACTTGGTACTTGACTACGCGACTCTGTTCACCAAACATCTCTTGTAGGTGAGCCAATATTTGGCGAGCAATCCTGATATCTTCATGTTGGTGCTGAAGTTCATCAGATATTGAGCCCAACATATAATATCTGGCCTTGTTATCTTCATCCGTCCACTTATCTAGAGACACTCTCTATTCAGTGGATGGATGGGCTGGTAAGGTGGGTGTATCCTGGTTCAATACATGAGTTAACTTCTTACAACCCAAAATAATTTTGATGTTTCGGAGCCAATCCTTGTAATTTGATCCGATCAGTCTATGGGTGTCCAGGATTCGTGCTAGTGGGTTGGATGCAGATATTTTTCTATAGAGAGTCAAAGTTTCTAGTTAGATTTTGTAATTAAGACTTAACCAATTTATTTAGAGATTTTATTTTTAAATAAATTAGCTTCCACTATTTTTTTGGATCTCTACACTCTCTCTGTAGAAATGTGAAAATCTCCATGATTAATGATTTCTAGTGGGTGGTGCGGTCCCACCAACGACTCATCACCTCACCTAATAGTTATTGGTGATGGGTTAGCCAATGAGTGAACAACTCTTGTTCAATGATTCTCTAATCATTGTGCACCCAATCTTGGTCTCTAATTCATGAATCTCATCCGTGCCCAAAATATTGATCCACTCCTTAGTTAAGTCAGACCCACCATTTGCACAGATTGGATTTCTAATTGAGTCTCTCACCGTATCCAAAATATTGAGCCCAATCTCATCCTCCAGCCCATAGCATCCAATGCCTAATAGACATGGTTGCATCTTTTCGGTGCAACTGAGCCACTATATCCAGCCGAGAACAATCAACCTCCGGAAAGGGCCCGCACATCTACAATGGTGGAAGACCTTAGACTTAATCTTTTCTTAGGGAGATTTGATTTAGGTCTCATTAAACTAGACTTGACATAGTCATAACCATTATGACTAACCTAGTGGCATGGGTTAGCTTGGATTATTGACCACCTTAGATCAGAACTGAGTCAACAAACATGGCCAGGTAAGTGAGACCGGTGGAAGGGATATGCCATTAACTCGACAAGAATGCATTCGAGTCGAGTAGCTCCCAATTAAAAATCGGTCGATCATATCTGCCAAACTTACCTTAGACACCAAATTGTTGAGCCAGAATCCAATCGAGTTAGCCTACAATCCAGACTCTAACCATTGGGCCTAATTAGGTCTTAGCTTGATCGATCACTTACGTGACTCGATCTTGATCCAGACTTAATCCTATTAGGCTAGTCAATTTAAGCACTGTTGATCCCATCTAACCAACTCTTGATTTGGTTTGATTAACCACTTAGACCTAATTGGGCTACCCAAGCTCGAAACTAATATTATGAATATGTCTTAGATCTAAAATTCTTAATTTTAGAGCTAATTAATATTTTATAATCTTAATTCATAATTAAGTTTAGGGTTCACAAACAAAATATGTAAATAAAATCCTAGGGTTTCAGGATCTAGGGTTTTGCAGAAAGTAAGTTCTTGATTTCTGATTAAGGACGAACGCGTAGCACCCCTACGCATCATAAGAATATCCCATCGAATGGAAGGAGAGGGCATTTAAACCCTACTTTGTTCTTATGATCGGACGGCCAAGGCGAACACCTTAATTAGAAATATAAATCTACAAAACTAGCAGATCTACATCGTATATCTTATATATAAAAATTGATCTAACTTAACACATGTTTTGCATACATCTCATGTATCATATCATGCATATTTTTTAGATCAAAATTATCTAATAATTATCTAAAAAGTTAGATTTAAGTTGATCACATCAAAATAAATTCTAATCTAGAAAATTATGTAGAACTATTCTACAACTAGGCTAATCATGCATGCATCATATCTCATATGTTCTAAAAATTAAATAATTTTAGTTTTTATTTTTTAGATCTTATTATAATATTTATAATCATAAAAAAATAGAAAATAAATAGATCTAAAATTATAATTTAATCAAAATAAATCATGATCATGCAAGACTACGTATAGAACTACTCTATTTTACAACTAGTATGCATATTGAAGAACTTAGATCTATATTATTTAATTTTAATTTTTTTGATTTTAGATCTAATCATATCTCATGTGACATTTGAAATCATCTAATTTTTAGATCAAAAATAAATAAAAATTAGATCTAAATAATTTAGAGAACTTGGCTCTGATACCAGTTGAAGGAAAAATCCTGATTTCCTAGATCAGGTTCGTTCAGATCTGATCGGATCAAGAGAGATATTTCAAAAATTACTCTCATACATCTAGATTAAATTTGAGATGTTTCAGATCTAATTTTATAGATCTAATAAATAAAAATAAAAATAAATTAAATCTAATTTGATTTATACCTTGATATTGGGTAATCTGATTATCCTTTGATGCTCTTACTGATTGCCTGAGATTCTAGATCTAGACATGCAAGCGCCTGGCCTCTATCGGTATCCACTTGGACTAGATCTAGAGATCTTCTCCATATTTATCATCTCTCCAAAAATTAGATCTGGATCTGATTTGGAGGATCTTCAAAACTCCTTCTAAAGATCAGTAGTCATCTCTACAGCAGTGCTGCCTTCTTCCTTTCTTGTCAGCTTTTTCTTGCGTGGATCACACTAAACTAGAGCCCAACATTCCTTGGGTGTGGAGAGGAGAGAGAGGATCAGAAGATGGAATGGAGGAGAGAGAGGGGTAGACTTGGGGCATGGGCAAAGAGGAACTCTAAAAAAATTGAGCGCAGACAGGGTTTATTTATAGACCATGCCACGCCATGCAGTGGCACATCATCCTAGCCAATCGCATTGCTTCGTGCAATCAGATATATATCTGATTAGTGGGATGACATCATCTGATCCAATCAGATGAGAGCCCCACTAATTCATCCTTAGATGGCACCTAAGATTGGTCAAAGTCTATGGGTAAGGGTCACCTAAGTAGAATCAAAGAAGCAACTTGGAGTCCCATCCGTATGGGACACCAAGCGTCCCTATCCAAAGGTTCAGGCCTCCCTAGGTATGCACCCTCTTCTTTCCAATTTTTAGTAAGGGGACAAGCCCCTATCTACTTTTCAATAAGTGCATGACACATGGGCAGATGTCCAAGGGTCAAAGGTCAATATTCGACCAAAGTCAAAGGACAAGAATTAGTAGGTGACAAAAAATGGTAGGTGTTGTCTCAAATTTATCTCATAAATTAAGATAATCCTTTTCTAACCTGGACAAGCTCCAGTTAGACCAAGTAAAGGTACCTGAGTGAGCACAAACTTATTTGGCACAATCGAGACAACTTTTAATGATAATAAAAGGAGAACGTTAGGTTCAATCGTGTGCTAGCATGATTTTCTTGAACCTAATTGAATCTAATTCAAATCAATTGAACTGGATTAGTTTAATTGATGATATCCAGATCCAAACCCAAGTTTGTGTGATCCAATTAGATTTAGTTCTATATGGTAATGGGATATGTTGTGATCTCCATCATCCATATTATCCAAACTTCTTTCGATGGATCGGAACTCTTCTGATTCAGACAACTAGAATGATCGATCATCTAAATCATTCTAATTGC
The DNA here is from genome assembly GCA_006176705.1 of Cocos nucifera. NCBI lineage: Eukaryota > Viridiplantae > Streptophyta > Magnoliopsida > Arecales > Arecaceae > Cocos > Cocos nucifera. Next base: position 96,830 of record QRFJ01003152.1, on the reverse strand, counting down.
TCCTAAAATCCACCAGCGATACCTAGCAGTATATTATGGCAACCCATCAAAATTTAAAATGAACCTCTCGATGCAGTTACTTATGTGATTAAGTTCTTCTATCTTGAGCCCCGATCAGATTAGGGTTAAGGTAAACTCGTCAAATCCTAATTTCTATCATATGATTTAATCATTCTATTCAAGTCTAATGTGAAAACCATAATAGAAACTCTTTCTATTATTTCACTCTGTCATGGCCATAGGCTTATGGACTTGATTCTCATGATCATCATAGGGCTGCTCCTCATCCATCTAGGTAGATAGATTCCCTCTTGGTGCAATTCAAAATCCTACAATGAACATGCTATAGCCAACATACACCTCAGGATTCCGAAAGGTTAGGAGACTGAGTCATGGTATAGTCAAACTATAACACCCTCAAGGTGAACTGCTGATGCACCTCAGGTCAAAGAATCAGACACACCACTGCAGCTTCGAGTCTGTCATCGACGAGAAGTTAGACTTTCTTATGACTGCTCAGGGTGGTCACACTAAGAGCCCTCATTCTCTAACGAGTATCTATACTCTTGGTTTGGTGTCTCTACACCATAGACTCAAGACTCATCTATTATGAAGAAGCAATTGTATACCAACCTTCTGGATCAATCACCATCCTCATGATGATCCTATAGTCAGGAGCATTTTATGAGTTAATAAATGAAAATTCATGTCCTAAATTTTTAACTCTTGAAAATAGGAATTATCATTACCATTAACTCAAGGGATGTACATAGACACTAAATACACTCTTGTGATAGAAAATAATCCATTTTATTATTTATACTCAAAATTATAATTTTTTCTCTAGAAGTGTATTACATGTGTCAGCCAATTTTGACTTCTAGAGCACACATATCTAACAAAGACTTGCTCCAAAGGGATATGGGTATAAGTGTTTCTCAGACCTGAGATCATCATGATAACTTGCAAGCAACTTATTATACTTTGATGCTGAACTATCTAAATTTCTAATTTAGTGATAAAAGAATTTTGGATGCAGTCAAGTACTTATTAAGTTGGTGCATGTTCAAGATAGGATTGACCGCTCCAAGAGTTTGGAGATAATGCATTACTGTATTTCAATTTAGCAAAATCTTGGTCAGGATAACCATGTGATGGATTCAAAATTTCAAATACAATATGGATGACTTATTTTAGGATTAATAGTTAAACCCTAGGTCATCCTTTGAGCATTCAAGGTTAAAGGGATGAATTATACAGTAACCATATTTTAGTAGGTTTTGAATGTTGTTTCGCATATATTCTACCTATCTAGATGTCGGGTATCATTATTAGATGGTCACATCGATTGGTATAAAAATTTATTATTTTGTTACCAGCTTAGGTTTAAACCTTTGGGATCACACTCGTAAGAAGTATCTGTCTAATCATGTGGCTGATCAAGAATTCCATTGGACTAGGACTCTATGATCGAGAGTCCCATTAGATTGGGACCTATGATCGAGGATAGTCCCACTAGACTGGGACTCTATGAGTCCTACTAAGTTAGAACTCCATGATCAAGAGTCCCACTAAGCTAGAACTCTATGATCAGGAGTTCCACTGAGCTAGGACTCTATGGTCAAATGTTCCACTGGATAGAAACTCTATGGTCAGAAGTTCCACTGGATAGAAACTGTATGATGAGGAGTCCTACTCGAGTGCGACTCTATCTTTGGAGGATTAGTTAGCAATAAGATTACTAATTAGCTCAATTTGGTTGAGCGATGAATTTTGGATTAAATCTAATTGAATTGGATTCAATTTGGTTTGACCCTATTAGGTTATGAGATGACCTAATCACTAAGGGAGATTGATTCCTAATTTGATTCAAAATTTGACTCGATCAAATCCTAATTTGATTAGAATCTAATTAAGTCAATTTAAAGCCTAATTGGATTAGGTTTGGTCTTATTAAAATGGTTCTAATCTGGTTGGAATCAAATAAGAAAATTAGAGTCCAAATAAGTTAGACTAGTCCATATGCCAACCTCCTTATGTGGCACATACTCTCACATTTTATTATTCTCATGCAAACAATGATTTGTGTATGATGAGAAGTCCACTCCCTGATCTTTCCCATGCCCTTATTGGATGGAGTTTTCTTGGTTTCAAATTCTAATCCAAAAGAGTCTGGATTGAATGAGAAATAGAGCTTAACCCTATCCAAATGCTACTGCCTACTTTATTTTAGCCTTTTTCTCTTTGTGTGCCGCTTCTAATCCTATTTTCCATGAAAATATCAGTAAGAAGGGGTAGAAAACTATCAAGGGACATGAGGTTTTAGGGTGGGAAGCCATCTAAGGTGTGTAGGAAAGAGAAGAGATCCTTTTGAAAGGAATATGCCCTTAAGTCAATCAAAATTTGTATTTTGATGGGCTATTTTTTATCTTCCAAACTCATGTAATGACATTTTCAAATAAATAAAGGCATTTATTTCATCATATGATATGTCTTAATTATTTATTTAAGATTATGATGAACCCCATAAATTAGGACTATGGTTTTAGGATTATGATGAGATCATACCTGTGAGACCTAACCTCAAAATTCTAATTTAAAATATTCCTAGTCGATAAAACATTGAGTTGGAGATCAATATTTTTAGAAAGATTGGCACATCCTATGTATGCTTGATGAAAGGATGATTGATCTCACCATCATTTGTATATGTCACTAATACAAGAATGTGGATGCTCATTAGAGAATGAGTTTACTGAATTGATCCTACTCAAGAATATTTAATGGAGTTTTATCTACATGTCAATAGATGGTTCTCATAGTGGGAGTTGCGCATGTAATCCTTTGACCTAAGACAACCATAGAACCTTATATGTATGAATCCATTTTTTGGTTCATATGCATTCATGACTTAGTCATGTATGGGGTGTTCTGGATATGGTGGATTATATATGAAGGTTGTGAGTTGGTCAACATGGAATCGATCACTCCTGGTAAGAGGAGATTGCATCCTACCTGCTTCAATCAAATGATGATTCAATAAGTCTTTGATCAAAGCATCATGAAAATTAGAAATGGTTTCTAATATTTCATTAATCGAATCATCACCATAAGATTGAGAGAAATATGAATATGATATTGGGTTTGACATATTTTCATATCGAGAGTCATATTCGGGACGCAGGGTGATCGAAGGATCATGTTGCATGATAACTTTTCACTGAAGGATATTTTTGATATTTTTATCAAAATTTCATATTTTCTGGGTAGACATGATACATTGCTAGACGTTAATCTTGTCTTGTGGGTTTGATTGAATTAAAGAGTTTAATTTGATCATTAATTAGAAAGTGTTCTAATTGGTTGAATTGGATTAGCTAGTTTTGTCCTAAATTAGTTTGGTTGAGTTCTAACCAGATTAGGTCAAATCACACCCGGATCCACTATTGGCTAGATGTGGAACTCAATGTGTTATACACAAAGGGAATTGATCAAGGGTCTAATTGGATTAGATCATGTTTGCAGGTTGAATATGCTAGCATATATTGCAGATCCTAGCATCTAGATTCAAATCAGATTTAAATTGGATTTCAATTTGGGCTAATTAAATCTAATTTGAGTCAAATTAAATTTAGCTAATTAATTGGGTTGACTCTTGGCTTGCTGACCAAGGGATTAGTTGTCATAAATAAGCCACCCACGTGCTAGAGACTCTCTTTCTTTGGCACGTGGGATTTGATCCATGCACTAGGGACATGTGGCACATGGATATATTTTGACGCCAAAGTCTTCCTTAGCTTTTCATGTAAATTTTGTTACATGATTTTAGTTGAAGAGAGAGCATAGAAGAGTCCTTTTGCAAGTTATTCTCTTCATTGGTTATCAGGATTTTAGATAACCAAAGAGTCTTTGCCGCCCCCTTGCTTATAGGCACCCCTTCGACCAAGTCAAAGCTTTTGAAACTTTGACTCTTCCATGCCACTTTTTGCCATGCTAAAATTTAGATAAGGCATCCCCTTTCTTGGCCATTGGATGGCCATCTCATCTGATCTCATCCCTTATTTTATGGCATCACATATTGAAGTCTTGTGACTCTTCGGAAGAAACTTACATAGAAATTTTACGAAGAGTCCTTCTACTTTATGGCACCTTTTCGTATTAGTTCTATGCATTCCGTATGGTGTTTTCTTCTGAAGGAGCATGAGATAGGCTGATGGGCGTGAGATTTTAAATGAGAATAGATGTGAGAGAAATGAGGAGGCGCCCCTACGTGCAATATAAATAGGGATGCACTCTGTAGTGTCAAGGAGATTTTGAGAACTCTTCTTTCTTTCTTACCACTTTCCATAGTTATCCAATTTTTTTCTTTCTTCCCTTGTTAAGACAAGTCCTAATTAAGGACAAAAGGTCTACTTTTGGATAAGGGCTTAGAAAGATTACAAAGGAAGATAAGCAAAAAAAAGAAAGATAAGAAAGGGTAGGAAAGAAGGGTGACAGCAACGGCTAGGGAAGGTTGTGCCCAAATAATTAAAGTTCTTATCAAAAGAATTTTAATTAAAATAAACAATGGTGCTGGTGTCTTGATCAAGTTTTTTTGTGGATCAACATTGGAGGATAAACACGTGGTCACTTGGTGGAACCTCTGACTAACTGTTACTGGTGATCAAGGTCATGTTGGAGTTTAGCGATCAGAGGTATGTTCCAATACCTTCATTTATGTTATAAATATATATTATATGATTTAAATTCTAATAAGGTGGTCCTAGGTTTTGGGCTTGATTATATGAATTCATAATTTTGTTTTAAAATCCATGCTTCTGCTCTACACACCAAACCCAACAATGGTATCAGAGCAAACCTTATTAAACTAAATCATATGTTATTATGCTTATGATTTAATGGCAAAATTATCGATATGATATGATCATATTTAAAATTTTAGCATGTTTTTAATCTGATGTGATCATGTTTAATTATTCATAATTAGATTATGATGTATATCATTCTGTATGGTTGCCCTCGCATAGTGACAAATGTTCACTATGTGATGATGGTTGTCCTAAAATGATTATACATGCTATTATGTTTGTTATATGTCATGATTGATATATATTCTTGTGTTCAGTATTAATTTAAATTAGAATATGAAAAGAAACCATTTAAATCCTTCTATAAAAATTATATTAAGTTGTAGTGCAATCAACCAATAGCAGAACCTATCTGGATGTAAAATTGATCAATCGGTGTCTACAAAAGTGGTTCATGATTGGTAAAGAGAACATGATTTTTAATTGGTTCCATTCTCTGACTTGGCCAATTCATTGGTTTCTAAGGAAAGCAACGAGAGGACCCCCACCTCTGTCCCACTTACCTAGCTAATTTGATTGATTTAATTCTAGATTGAGTGCTTAAGCATTGCTGTTAAAATTTGGATCCGATACGCAATCGAGCCAGCTTGGATACGTAGCTGAGCCAGCTCAGGGTGAGATCGAGCTGGCTTGAGGTAGATTCAAGCCAGCTCTCTTAGATGGATAGAAAATGGTGCTCGGGCCAGATGCTATCGAGCCAGCTCAACTATGGACCGAGCTAGCTCGATGGATGAATTCTTTTGATTCACTACATTAATGGCCTTCCTTCATGCTAGTTAATTATTATGTCATAAAGCATATTAGGTTTTGTTGGGGATAAACCATGCTACTACCAAAATCTAGTTCGATGCTCAGTCTAATGCAATCGATAGCCACGGAAGAGCTTCAGGGATGAGTTTTATCCGAACTTCTTCAGTTGGCCAAACTTCTTAAGCCTGCCTGGTCCCTGTCGAACTCCTTTAACCGACCGAGCTCCGTAGAACTCCTTCAGCCAGCCTGGTCTTTGCCAAACTTCTTCAGTCTGCTGAAGTCCTCAGTGATCGAGCTCCAGTCGGACTCCCACGAGAGTCGAACTTCCTCCACACCCCTCCAGTCGGATGCCTATGGGAGCCGAACTCCTTTCGAGCTTTTCCTTCGATCGAACTCCTCCCAGACTTCTCCCCCAATCGAATTCCTCCAGTGGATTGCTCCAGGATAATCCCACCAAATGTATTACCTTTAGGAGTTTGAACTCCTCTGGAATCGATATATGCTGAAATCAGCCAACCAACGTACGCTTTCTTAGAGCTATGGCCATTAAATCTTGATGAACGGTCACCATCAGTCTGCTGCAAGTGATAGCGATCTACTACCAGATGATGATGGTTGTCACTATAATCTATGGTAGGCGGCACTATAGATGGTGCCTTCCTCCATGACTGACCCCATTAGACCTCGAGCAGCTCGCTATCAAGCAGCTGCAGCTATCACCATCAACCCGCTACAAGCTCCGCTTATAAAAAGGGACCCTCCAGATATGTTTACGCTAACCTCTAAGCTCTCCTCTCCTACTCTAAACTCTGCCAAACTCATTCCAAAGCACTTCATTTCTGTTGGCTAGAAGAGCTGACTTGATCGTCGGAGGATCCTATCGGAGCAACCCCCATCGGCTTCGGATGGGACTTTATTTTGCAGGTCTCTGACGGTGATCTCATCCTCCTCTACTCCAGTTGGATCCGACGATAATCAAATTCTGCACCAACAGAATTGGTGATAGAAGGAGGATCCTCTGCCTCTAAGGTTTTCTTATTCTTAAAGGAGTGCTCAGTGATAATTTCTCTATTCCCTCTTCGAAGATCTCTCTTATTCCTCTCCAAAGTTCTTTCCCGAGAAAGAATGCCTCCCAGGAGAGCTTCGACTCGATGATCGGTGGCCTCCGCGCTAGATCCATCTACTCCCGCTTTAGCCCCGGCAACTCGAGTTTCATCTGTGCTAATGATAGATGCGGAGCAGTTCAACCCGCTTGTCCAGTAGGTTCATGGCTTCACGGTGGTAGTGCAGGCCATGCGACAGCCCCCGATGGTGACTCCATCGAGAAATCCGCCATCAGGATGTCGAGAATCGGCCCTAAGAAAGAGTACTCGGACTAGCATATCCAGCGCCCCTAGGAAGAAGAAATAGAGAGTAGAGGATCCATGTTCGGATCATGGTTCTTCTTTGAAGGAGACCTTCACCATTTGTAGCAGGAAGCCCCCAAGGTCTGCAACCAAGATGACGACCTTGATCATAGACTACGAGAGATGGACCGATGGATTGAGGAGCTCGACCACATCGCCTCGACTCACCTTGATGACATCCGCACCGATCCTTCTTTCTCTCCTTGAATTATGTTGGAGCCCATCCCACTGAACTTCAAGCTCCATCAATTCAAAAGCTACGATGGATCTTCTGATCCAGTTGATCTTCTAGAGGCCTTTCGGATCATGATGCTACTCCATGGTGCTTCAGATGCCATATTGTGTCGAGCCTTCCCATCTACCTTGAAGGGAGCAATGAGAAATTGGTACTCGATATTGAAGTTGTGTACGATCTCCTCTTTCAACCAGATGAGCCATCAGTTCGTGGCTCACTTCATCAGTAGCCAACGTTCGTGCTGAGATTCGGATTCCTTGATGAATGTCAAGCTGAAGTAGGAGGAATCCATTCAGGCTTATGTCACCCGATTTAACACCACGGCATTGGAGGTTTCGGACCTAAACCAGTCAATCACCATGGCCGCTCTCAAGGGTGGCCCTCAGAAGAATGACTTGCTGTTCTCCTTGAAGAAAAAGTATCCCAGAGACTTCACCGATCTGCTAGCTCGGGCCGAGGGATATGCCCATGTGGAAGAAGCCTTCAAGTTGAAGGATGAAGAAGCCTTAGGAGAGCGACGGGCGAACAAGTATAATAGACCCACCATTGATGGAGGGTCGAGTGAAGTTCGACCGCACTCACGGACTTCCCCCAGGTGCAAGCGAGCCCGAACATCTCGAGCTTGTCATCAAGGAAGCTCCAATGGAAGGGTGCGAGGAAATCCTCCTCCTGGAAGGTTCTGCGACTACGCCCCTCTCAACGATCCTCGAACTCAAATTCTCATGAAAGTTATGAACTAGCTACCAAGACCAACAAGATTACGATCTCCTCCAAACAAGCACAATCGAAGCAAGTACCGTCTCTACTATCGCGACCATGGCCATGACACAAACGAATGCATTCAGCACCAAGATGAAATCGAGGAGCTCATCAGGAGAGGCCAGTTGGGTTGATTCCTCAGGCACCAGCCTAAAGCAGAAGAAGATCGATCAAGGGTGCTGCCATAGTCAGGAACAACAAAAAGATCGGTCGCCTCCCATGCCATCGATGTCACGTCAAGCTCACTCCAAATTGAGGAGGCCAGCATAAAATAGAGGAGGTCATCAGATCTTGAAACCTATCACCTGAAGAAACTTGGAGGAACAATGCTCCAATGATCTGGGGATGCCCCGCCAGTAACTTTCTTTTAATAAAATTCTTCCATTTCAATAATATTATTTCTTGGTGCAAAAACTTCGTGATGATAGGGAAGAAGTAGTCAATAGTTGTCGTGTTAGGAATAGGAGGAGAACCTCGTCCTAACATGAGCCAGTCAAAGTTCTTCAATCTTGGTCGTAGGAGATAAGATCTCCTTCGAGGGTCCAGGCCGACCTCAGCTACAGGAGATAAGATCTCCTCCGAGCGCCCACAACAACCTCGTAGATAAGATCTCCCCCAAGGGGCTGGGCCAACCTCAACTGTAGGAGATGAGATCTCCCCCGAGCATCCGCAATAACCTCGGTCGTAGGAGATAAGATCTCCTCTGAGGGTTTGGGCCGACCTCAGTTGCAGGAGATAAGATCTCTCCCAAGTGTCCGCAATAACCTCGGCTGCAGGAGATGCCCATTCGAAATAGGAGGAGAACCTTATCCAAACGCGAGCAAAGTTGAAGGCCTCGTTCATTTAAAATGGGATGGGAGAAGAGGTCCTGACAATAACCCTTATGTGCCCCCACAGCCCACTAGCAATAGGATGAGAACCTCGTCCTGATGCGAGCAAAGTCAAAGGCGTTGTTCACTTAGAGCAAAATCGAGGGAGAGGCCTTGACAATGGCCCTTATGAGCCCCCATAGCCCATTAGGAACAAGAGGAAAATCTCATCCTAACACGAGCAAAGTCGAAGGCCTCGTTTATTTAGAACGAGATGGAGAGAGAGGCCCTGACAATGGCCCTTATATGCCTCCACAGTCCGTTAGGAATAGGAGGAGAACCTCGTCCTAACATGAGCAAAGTTGAAGATCGGGTCTCAATGTCTATGCCAACCTAGGCTAAAGATAAGATCTCTTCCGAGTGCCTGCATCAACCTCGGCTAGAGATAAGATCTCTCCCGAGCGATCGAGTCAACCTTGGCTAGAGATAAGATTTCTTTCGAGCGATCATGACAACCTCGGCTAGAGATAAGATCTCTTCCAAGCGATCGTGCTAACCTCGGTCAAAGATAAGATCTCTCTCCCAAAGCTATAAGATCTCTCCCGAGCATCCGCATCAACCTCAGCTAGAGATAAGATCTCTTCGGAGTGATCGTGACAACCTCGGCTAGAGATAAGATCTCTCTCGAACATCAACGACTAGAGATAAGATCTCTCTTGAGCGATCGTGACAACCGACGACGACCATGAATAACAGCAGCTAGAGATAAGATCTCTTTTGATCTCTTTCAACCGCACCCGCGATAACCTCGGCTAGAGATAAGATCTCTCCGAGTGACCACGATAACCTCAGCTAGAGATAAGATCTCTCTCAAGTGCCGAGTCAACCTGGCTAGAGAGAAGATCTCTCCTGAGTGACCATGACAACCTCAGCTAGAGATAGGATCTCTCCTGAATGATTGTGACAATCTTGGCCAGATATAAGATCTTTCTCGAGCACCCGAGTCAACCGATTAGAGATTAAGATCTCTCCCAAGCGACCATGACAACCTCGCTAGAGATAAGATCTCTTCCAAGAAAAGTCAAACCGGCTAGAGATACGATCTCTCGAGCGACCGTTGACAACCTCGTCTCTTCTGAGCGAATAACCGCAGAGATAAGATAAGATCTCTCACAAGTGACCGTATCAACCTCGACTAGAGATTAGATCTCTCCTGAGCATTCGTATCAACCTCAACTACAAGAGATAAGATCTCCCCCGATTGCCCATATCAACCTCGACTAGAGATCAGATCTCTCCCGAGCGCCCGTAACAACCTCGACCGTAGGAGATAAGATCTCTCCTCATGGTCCAGGCCGACCTTGACAATAGGAGATAAGATCTCCTCCGAGGATCCGAGCCGACCTCGACTATAGGAGAGAAGATCTCCCTCGACCACCCACAATAATCTCGGCTGCAGGAGATGTCGGTTAGGAACAAGAGAACCTCATCCTAACACGAGCAAAGTTGAGGGCCTCATTCAATTAGAATGGGATGGGGGGAGAGGCCCTAACAATGGCCCTTATGTGCCCCCACAGTCCGTTAGGAATAGGAGGAGAACCTCATCCTAACATGAGCAAAGTCGAAGATCGGGCCTCAAAGTCTACGCTAACCTAAATCAGAGATAAGATCTATCCCGAGCGTCCATGACAACCTCGGCCAGAGATAAGATCTCTCCTGAGCGACCATGTCAACCTCAACCAGAGACAAGATCTCGTCCGAGCGCTCGTGACAATCTCAACTAGAGATGAAATCTCTCCCGAGCAACCGCGATAATCTCGATCAGAGATAAGATCCCTCCCGAGCGATCGCATCAGCCTCGACTAGAGATGAGATCTATCCTGAGCGACCACTACAACCTTAGCTAGAGATAAGATCTCTTCCGAGCAATCAATACAACCTCAGCTAGAGATAAGATCTCTTCCGAGCGACCGTGTCAACCTCGGCTAGAGATCAGATCTCTCTTGAGCGCCCGTATCAACCTCAACTGTAGGAGATAAGATCTTCCCCAAGCACCCATATCAACCTCAGCTACAGAAGATAAGATCTCTCCTAAGTCAACCTCGGTTGCAAGAGATAGGATCTCCCCTAAGTCAGCCTCGGCTACTGGGGACAATATTGCCCCGAAGGAGCTCAACCTCTGACCTCAATCATAGGAGATGACGTCTACTTCAACCTCGACTGGAGATGAGATCTCCTCGAAACTTCAACTTCTGCAACAACTTTGGTCGGAGATGAGATCTCCCCCGAGCTTCAACTCTAATCAACACAGAATCCAGAAAAGGACTTTAGCAGTCATCTTTTCTGCACTCCCTTCCTTCGAGTTTCGAACTCAAGAGTGGGGGAGACTATTATGGGGATAAACCCCATGCCTACCGAAGTCTAGTTCGATGCTCAACCTAATGCAATCGGTAGCCACGGAAGAGCTTTAGTGAATAAGTTTTAGTCGAACTCCTACAGCCGACCAAACTCCTTTAGCCGGCCTGATCCCTAACGAACTCCTTCAGTCGGTCGAACTCCATAGAACTCTTTCAGCCAGCCTGGTCTTTGCCGAACTTCTTCAACCTACCGAACTCCTTAGCAGCCAAGCTCCAGTCGGACTCCCACGAGAGCCAAACTCCCTCCGCGCCCCTCCAATAGGATGCCTATGGTAGCCCAACTCCTTTCGAGCTTTTCCTTCGATCGAACTCCTCCCGGACTTCTCCCCCAATTAGATTCCTCCTAAATAATTCCACCAGACGTATCTCCTTCGGGAGTCCGAACTCCTTTAAAATCGATATATGCTGAAGTCCACCAACCAACGCCCGCTTTCTTAGAGCTACGGCCATTAAATCTCGATGAACGATCGCCATCAGTCCGCTGTAGGCAACAGCGACCTGCTACCAGACGGTGATGGCTGTCACCATCAATCTATGGTAGGCGGCGCTACAGACGGCACCTTCCTCTATGACTGACCCCATTAGACCTCGAGCGGCCCACTATCAGGTAGCTGCAACTATCACCATCAACCCACTATAAGCTCCACCTATAAAAAGGGACCCTCCAGATACATTTATGCTAAGCTCTAAGCTCTCCTCTCCTACTCTAAACTCTGTCGAACTCATTTTAGAACACTCCATTTTTATTGACTAGAAGAATTGACTTGATCATCAGAGGTTCCTACCGAAGTCATCCACATCGGCTCTGGATGGGACTTTATTTTGTAAGTCTCCGATGACAACCTCATCCTCCTCCACTCCAGCTGAATCCGACGACAACCAAATTCTGCACCAATAGATTTATTGTGCAACCACAAGACCAATTATGGAACTGATTTAATATTGATCTAGTGCATAATGATGCTTACGACATTTTGGATATACTGCTTTGTTGTGTAACCACAAGGATAGTTGTATTTCATTACGATTGTATAGAAATGAAGGAACTTGCTTAACTAAAACATTATAGTTTGTTGTGCTAACACAAGGCTATTAATATTTTAGAGGCCAAGAATATATCAAGAATTGCATGAGATATAATTGAAAAGAGTTTTCTATCTTTGAACTTTTAAAAAGGTTTGTTGTGCAACCACAAGACTTTTTTATAAGAAATTAGGATCTCAAACCCACTAAGAAAAATAATTAGGTTTTCTCGATTATCATATTTGAGAGTTATGATATTCGATAAAATAGTGGAAGATACAATTAAATTAAAGTCTTAATTTGATTATGTTTATCATCATGAGTTATTTGCTTATGTAATATTTTTTATTATATAGAATAAATGACTTCTTCACTTTCACTACATTCAATTTTGGATTCAAATAAGTTGACCGATCCTAACTATATGGATTGGTTGAGAAATCTAAAAGTAGTACTCAATCAAGAAAAACTCTCCTATATTCTTGATGGCCCTGATCTAGAGCCATTAGGAAAAGATCCTATAGAGGAAGAAAAGTCCACATACAAGATGTGGCAAAATGAAAAAGAAGGCCACTAATAAAGAAAAGTGTTTTCATTGCAACAATGACGGCCACTGAAAGTGGAACTGCCCTACATACTTGGCCATTCTAAAGAATAAAAAGGAGGCAGGTCCTTCTGGAGGTATGCTCATTATTAAGTCTAACCTTATGGTTTCTTCTGCATCCAGTTGGGTGCTTGACTCTGGTTCTAGTTCTCATTTGTGCACTTTCATGGAGGATCTTGAGAATAGCAGGAGGCTGAGGGATGGTGAGAAGATCCTGTGCATCGAAAATGGAGCAAGAGTTGCTGCCATGGCCATGGGAACATATCCTCTTCAACTACCATCTGGTTTAGACTTAGTGTTAAAAGACTGTTATTATGTGCCTACAGCAAACAAAAATTTGAATTCTATTTTTTTCCTTGCATTAAAAGGCTATGTAATTAGTTTTCTTAAGGACCATTGTAACATTGTTTATGAAAGAAATAAAATTGCAAGTGGTTTCCTTATTAATGATCTTTATCAGTTACATGTTGATGTATCTATTTTTAATATTGAGCAAAATGTGAATACCATGAAATAACCTAAGGATAGTCCAAACGATAGATATCTATGGCACTTAAGACTAGGTCATATAGTAGAAGATAGGGTTAACAAATTAAAGAAAATCGGGCTATTGAGTCTATTGACTTTCGAGTCATATCCAATTTATGAATCTTGTCTTCATGACAAAATGACTAAGCTCCCTTTTGTAGGACATGGGAAAAGGGCCACGGATCTTCTTGCCTTCGTACATACTGATGTATGCGGCTCATTTGATGTACCGACTAGAGGCAACTTTGTCTACTTCATAATCTTTACCGATGATTTATCTAGGTATGGATATGTGTATCTTATGAGACACAAGTTTGAAGCTTTTGAAAAGTTCCAGGAATTCAGACAAGAAGTAGAAAAGCAAATAGGAAAGCCCATTAAGGTTCTTCGATCAGATCGAGGAGCTAAATACCTTAGTCGAAAATTCCTGGACTATCTCAAGAAAAATAGAATAGTCTCTCAATGGACTCCATCTGGAACACCTCAACTCAACGGAGTTTGAGAACAAAAGAACTGGACCCAAGTAGATATGGTCCGATCCATGATAAGCTTCACAGACCTTTTTGATTTTCATTGGGGATACTGTTTATTAACTATAATATGCTTACTAAATAGCATTTCCTCTAAAACCATTCCTACCACACCGTATGAGATATGGTATGGTAAAAAACTAAGTCTGAGTCATTTCAGAATTTGGGATTGTCCGATCCATGTCAAAAGACAACAAGCACACAAGTTAGACTTTTGGTCCTTCAAAGCTCGATTTATAGGATATCTTAAAGAGTCATTAGGATATAATTTCTATATTCTAGAAGATCACAATATGATTGTGAGTCGACATGCAATCTTTCTTGAAAAATAGTTTATTCAAGATAGCGGGATTGAAAAGTAGATCAAGCTTGAGGAGAAAGTCTCACAAGAGCAACGAGCTAAGGACCAAATGGAACCAAATCAGGTTAAGTCAATCCAATCACTACCTCCTCCACCTCGTAGATCGAAAAGAGTTTTCCATCCTCCTGAGAAGCACTTAGGTACTATTTCAGAGGAAGTAGAGAAAATGTTTCTAGTAGGCAATGGGGTTCATGGTGATGATCCCAAAACCTATAACGAGGTGATATTGGATATTGACTCTAAGAAATGGTTAGAGGCAATGAAATTAGAAATTGACTCGATGCACTCAAACCAAGTCTGGACCTTGGTAGATCCACCAGAAGGTATAGTACCTATTGGACGTAAATGGATCTACAATAGAAAGATTGGTGCAGATGGAAATGTGGAGACATTCAAAGCTAGATTATTGGCAAAAGGTTATAGTCAATGCGAAGGCATTGACTATCAGGATACCTTTTTGCCAGTTGCTATGCTTAAATCCATCCACATATTGCTTTCTATTGTAGCCTATTTTGATTATGAAATATGGCAAATGGATGTGAAAATGGCATTCTTAAATGGATATCTTGAGGAAGATATCTATATGGAACAGTCGCTAGGTTTCACATCCAATGATGATGATCATAAGGTATGCAAGTTGCAAAGGTCCATATATGGACTTAAGCAAGCATCTCAGAGCTGGAATACTCATTTTAATGATGTGATCAAATTATTTGGTTTCATCAAGAACAAAGAGGAACCATGTGTCTTCAAAAAGGTTAATGGAAGTGCTGTTGTCTTCCTCGTATTGTACATGGATGACATCCTCCTTATTGAGAATGATATTTTCATGTTGACCACAGAAAAAATGTGGTTATCTAAAGAATTCTCCATGAAAGATCTAGAAGAAGCATCCTTTATTCTAGGAATTAAAGTCTATAGAGATAGATCAAATAGGATGCTAAGACTCACATAAAATAAGTACATAGAGGAAGTGCTAAAGAGGTTTAGTATGGAAAACTCTAAGAGGGGTTTGGTACCCTTCAGACATGGCATTCAACTTTCCAAAAAGATGTGCCCTAACACACCTGAGGAAATAGAATGCACGAGCAAGATCTCTTATGCTTCAGTAATAGGGAGCCTCATGTATGCCATATTATGTATACGACCTGATATAACCCATGCTATGAGTGTCACAAGCAGATATCTATCGAATCCAGATGAAGAACACTAGACTTCTATGAAGTGTATCCTTAAGTACTTAAGAAGAACTAAGGATATGTTGTTGGTCTTTGGTAATGGAGAACTCGATGTCCAAGGGTATAAAGACTCGAATTTTATGTCCAATGTAGATGATCGAAAGTCGACATCTGGGAGTCTGTTTGTGTGCAATGGTGGAGCTATCAGTTGAAAAAGTTCTAAGCAGACAGTGATAGCAGATTCCATCATGGAAGCAAAATACATCACTATGTCAGAAGCTGTAAAGGAGGCATTCTGGTATAAGAAGTTTGCCGTAGAGATTGGAGTGATGCCATCAGATGCTATTCCTTTGTACTGCGATAATAATGGCACCATAGCCCTTGCTAAGGAGCTGAGGTCTCATCAGAAAACCAAGTGCATTGAGCGGCGATACCACCTCATTTGCGATTACCTCAAGAAGGGATATGTCGAGGTCAAAAGAGTCAACTCCGTAGATAATGCGGTGGACCCACTTATAAAGCCATTGGGCCAGCCGAAGATCGAAGCCCACCTTGAGAAGATGGGACTTAGATTTGTAGCCAATTGGCTTTAGGTCAAGTGTGAGTTTGTTAGATATGTGTGCCTTAGAAGCCAGAATTGGCTGACACTTGTAACACACTTCTAGGGGCAAAATTAAAATTTTAACTATAAATAATAAAATGGGTTATTTTCTATCATAAATATGTATTTAGTGTCTGTGATACATCCCTTGAGTTAACGATAATGATAATTCATATTTTCAAGAGTTAAAAATTTAAGACAAGAATTTTTATTTATTAACTCATAAAATGCTCCTGACCGTAGGATCATCATGAGGATGCTGATTGATCCAGAAGGTTGGTGTACAATTACTTCTTCATTATAGATGAGTCTTGAGTCTATGGTGTAGAGACACTGGAGAGAGAGTACAAGTACTTGTTAGAGAATGAGGGCACTGAGCGTGACCACCTCAAGCAGTCATAAGGATGTCTAACTTCTCGTCGATGTCTGACTCGAAGCTGCAGTAATGTGTCTGGTTCTTTGACCTGAGGTGCATCTGTAGTTCACCTTGAGGGTGTTATAGTTTGACCACACCATGACTCGATCTCCTAGCCATTCGGAATCCTGAGGTGTATGTTGGTTATAGCCTGTTCATTGTAAAATTGGATTACACTAAGAGGGAATCTATCTACCCCAGTGGATGAGGAGTAGCCCTATGATGATTATGAGAATCAAGTCTATAAGCCCATGGCCATGGGAGAGTAAAATAATAGAAAAAGTTTCTATTATGGTTTTCATATCGGACTTGAATCGAATGATTAAATCATATGAGAGAAATTAGGGTTTGACGAGTTCACCTTAACCCTAATCTGATCGGGGCTCAAGATAGAAAAACTTAATCACACAAGTAGCTGCACCGAGAGGTTCATTTTCAATTTTGATGGATTGCCACCATATACTGATAGGTGTCATTGGTGGATTTTGGGAGTAATTAGAATGATTTAGATGATTGATCATTCTAGTTGTCTGAATCAGAAGAGTTCTGATCCATCGAAAGGAGTTTCGATGATGTCGATGATAGAGATTATGACATATCCCATTATCAAATAGAATTGAACCTAACTAGGTCATACAAACAAGGATTTGGATTTGGATATCATCAATTGGACTAACCTAGTTCAATTGATTTGAATTAGATTCAATTAGGTTGAAGAAAATTGTGCTAGCACATGATTGAACCTAACGTTTTCTTTTTATTATCATTAAAAGTTGTCTCGACTGAGACAAATGAGTTTGTGCTCACTTAGGTACCTTGGTCTTACTGGAGCTTGTCCAAATTTGAGAAGGGTTGTCTTAATTTATGAGATAAATTTGAGATAACACCTGCCATTTTTCAGCACCTGCTAATTCTTATTCTTTGACTTTGGTCAAACATTGACCTTTGACCCTTGGACATCTGCCCACATGTCATGCACTTATTGGAGAGCAGATAGGGGCTTGTCCCCTAACTAGAATTTGGAAAGGAGGGGGTGCACACCTAGGGAGGTGTGCGCCCATTGATAGGGACGCCTGGAGTCCCCATATGGATGGGACTTCATGTTGCTTCTTGGATTCTACTTAGGTGACCCTTTCCATAGACTTTGATCAGTCTTAGGCACCATCTAAGGATGAATTAGTGGGGCTCTCATCTGATTGGATCAGGTGATGTCATTCCACCAATTAGATTTAGATCTAATTGTACGAAGCAACATGATTGGTTAAGATGATGTGGCACTGCATAGCGCAACAGGGTCTATAAATAAACCCTATCTGCACCCAACTTTTTGAGAGTTTCTCTTAGCCCATGCCCCAAGGCTGCCCTCTCTCTCCTCTACGCCATCTTCTGATCCTCTCTCTCCTCTCCATGCCTAAGGAAAGTTGGGCTCTAGTTTGGTATGATTCAGGCAAGAAAAAACTGACGAGAAAGGAAGAAAGCAGCACTGCTGCAAAGATGACTGCTAATCTTTAGAAGAAGTTTTGAAGATCCTCCAAATCAGATCCAGATCTGATTTTTGGAGAGATGATAAAGAAGGAGAAGATCTCTTGATTCAGTCTGAGTGGATATCGGTAGAGGCCAGGCGCTTGCATGTCTAGATCCAGAATCTCAAGCAATCAGCAGGATCATCAAAAGGTAATCAGATTATCCAACATTAAGGTATAATTAAATCAAATTTAATTTATTTTTATTTTATTTATTAGATCTATAAAATTAGATCTAAAATATCTCAGATCTGATCTGAATCCATGAGAGAAAATTTTTGAAATATCTCTCTTGATCCAATCAGATCTGAACGAACCTGATCCAGAAAATCTGAATTTTTCCTTCAATTATTTTATACTAGGATGGCAGAGAGTTCATCCTTACAAAACCATGTTGTGATGGTAATTGACCTAATCACTCGATTAAGTCAATTAGGTTTTCTCATGGATGGGGAGTTGAGTCAGGATCTAATCCTACAATTACTTTCAGAATCATTTTCTCAGTTTGTCATGAACTATCACATGAACAAATTAAATACTTTCTTGCCTAAGCTATTAAATATGCTTAAAATAGCAGATAGACATATCAAGAAGGATAAGGCTCCTCTTCTTTTTGTAGATGGGATCCCCAAGAAGAAGGCAGGCAGAAAGGGTTTTAAGAAGTGGCTAAACCCTAAAGATGGCATAAATAAGAAGATGAAGTGGAAGAAAGCCTCTGGACAAATGATCTATTTTCACTATGGCAAAGCAGATCATTGGAAGAGAAATTGTAGGGCTTACCATGCAACAGTGAAGACTGGTGGAAATGTTATACCAAAAGGTTTGTATGAGATACATACTATTTTGTCATTAAATTCTTTCATTTCAAACTCTTGGGTATTGGATATTGGCTGCGATTTTCATATCTGCAAATCATTGTAGAGGTTGTAGAAAATTAAGAGTTTGAATAAAGGTGACTTCAAGCTCTACGATGCTGGAGGAGAGTCCATCCAAGTGGAAGTTGTAGGGATAAATATATTAAAGTTACCTTCTGAAAAGATCTTAGAGCTAACAATTTATTATTATATGTCTAATATCATTAGAAATATTGTATCTATATCCTTGTTATTAAAACAAGGTTATAGTCTTGATGTAACAAGCAATGGTTGCTTGATAAAATATTTTAATGAAATAATATGTTTTGGCATTTTTAACAATGGCTTGTTGACTCTATGTTTGGATGATAATATTTTTCATGTTGATGAAAATAGAAAATATTAGAGAGAAGATATAAATAATACTTTACTTTGGCATTGTCGATTTGGTCATATTAGTGAGACCAGGATTAACAAGCTATACAAAGTAAAGTTCTTTGATCCTTATGATTACGAATCATTAGAAACTTGTAAATCATGTCTCATGGGTAAAACGACCCAGACTCCATTTAGTGGACATACAGAAAGGACAAGTGAGTTATTAGGACTTGTACATATAGTGTATGTGGTCCTATGACAACTTAAGCCAAAGGTAGATACTCTTATTTTATAACCTTCACTGATGATTTATCTAGATTTGGATATGTGTATCTTATGAAACTCAAATCTGAAGCCTTTGATAAATTTAAACAGTATCAAAGTATGGTCGAGAAACAAACTAGAAAGAGTATAAAAATTCTTCAATCTGATCGGAAAGGAAAATACTTGTCTAGTAAATTTCTAGACTATCTTAAAGTAAAGAGCATTCTCTCTAAATGGACCCCTCCTTATGCACCCCAATTAAATGGTGTAGCTAAGAAAAAAAATCATACCTTATTAGATATGGTACGGACCGTGATGTGCTTCATAGAATTATCTATTTTCTTCTGAGGTCATGCCCTGAAGATTGTAGTATATATCTTCAATAGAGTACCTTCTAAGTTTGTATCTAGCATATGAGATATGGAGAAGAAAGAAACATAATCTTAAGTATCTTAAGATATGGGGTTGTCTAGCATATGTAAAAAGAAATTTTGGACATAAGCTAGATATTAGAGCAAATAGATGTCTATTTGTAGGATATCCTAGAGATAGTATGGGATATCTATTCTACCACTCTACTGAACAAAAGATGTTTGTAAGTATGCATGCCACTTTCATGGAGAAAGAATTCATTCTAGAAAGAGGCAGTGGGAGAAACATTGAACTTAGTGAAGTTTAAGAAAAATAAATAGATATTTCTTAAGCAAATAAACACATAAATAAGAAAGAACCATAACATACAACATCAATCCATAGGTCTGATAGAGTGCAATATGCATGTATGAGGTACGGATTTATTATTGAGAATAATGAAGTCCAAGTCATTAAGAATGATGTACCTCTAACCTATATGGAAGCTATCATGAGTAGGGACTCAAACAAATGGCTGGTTGCTATGCAATCCGAAATGGACTTCATGTACACCAACAATGTATGGACTTTGGTGGATACACCAGAGGATGTGAATCTTATTGGGTGCAAATGGATCTATAAGAAAAAGATTGGAGTAGATGGTCAAGTTGAAACCTATAAGGCCAGATTAGTGGCTAAGAATTTCAGACAAAAATAGGATATTGATTATGATGAAACATTTTCACCTATTGCCATGCTCAAATCTATTCAAATTATGCTTGCAATAGCAGCATACCATGATTATGAAATATGGTTGATGGATGTGAAGACCGCCTTCCTTAATGGTTTTCTTGAGGAGGAGGTCTACATGTCACAACCAGAGGGATTTGTCTTAAATGAGAGACAAAATCAGGTATTCAAGCTTAAAAAACCATTTATGGATTAAAGCAAGCATCAAGAAATTGAAATATTCGCTTTGATGTTACAGTCAAAGAGTTTAGCATCATCAAGAATTTGGATGAACCATGTATGTACAAGAAGACTAGTGGGAGTACCATAGTTTTCTTTGTTCTATATGTAGATGACATACTCCTCATTAGAAATGATATCCTAATATTGCAATTGATCAGGTTATGGCTATCAAATAAGTTTTCCATGAAAGACTTGGGAGAAGCATCCTTTATAGTTAGAATAAAGATCTATAGAGATAAACCTAAGAGGATGCTAGGCTTGTCCCAGTCTAAGTACATTAACTTAATACTGAAAAGGTTCAGTATGGATGGGAGTAAAAGAGGTTACTTATCCATGAGTCAAGACATATATTTCTCTAAGAAGATATCTCTTAAGACACTTGAAGAGAGAAATAGAATGAGTTCTATTCCTTATGCTTCGGCTGTAGGATCAATAATGTATGCCATGTTATGTATCAGGCCTAATGTTGCTTATGCTTTAGGCATAGCTAGTATATTTCAGTCTAATCCAGGAGAGGATCATTAGAAAGCTGTGAAAAATATTCTTAAGTACTCAAGAAGGACTAAGGATATTTTTCTAGTAAATGGTGGATCTAATCTCAAACTAGAACAATATTCTGACTCTAGTTTTCAATTAGATCCAGATGATAGCAAAACTATTTCAGGATATGTCTTTACTCTAAATGGTGAAGTAGTGAGTTGGAAGAGTACCAAGCAGCCAACTATAGCTGACTCAACCATTGCTGAGGTAGAGTATATAGCTACAAGTGAACCGCCGAGGAAGCTATCTGGATGAAGAAGTTCATCACTAAATTGGATGTTGTTCCTAAAATTGAGAACCCAGTACCACTTTATTGTGATAATACTGGAGCAGTTGCTTAAGAAAAGAAACCAAGGTCTCATCATAAATCCAAGCATATTTTGAGATGCTTTAATCTCGTTCGTGAAATTATTGAAAGACAAGATGTTGTCATTGAACGAGTAGATACAAAGAAGAACATAGCAGATCTGTTCACTAAGGCTTTACCACAACAACAATTTGATCGCCACCTTGATTGTATGGGATTAAAATATAAGGGTGATTGGCTTTAGTGCAAGTGGGAGATTAAAAGGAATATGCCTTCAAGTCAATCAAAATTTGTATTTTGATAGGCTATTTTTTATCTTCCAAACTCATGTAATGACATTTTCAAATAAATAAAGATATTTATTTCATCATATGTTGCATCTTAATTATTTATTTAAGATTATGATGAACCCCATAAACTAGAGCTATGATTTTAGGATTATGGTGAGATCATATCTATGAGATCTAAAATCTCAAAATTCTAATTTAATATTCCTAGTTGATGGAATATTGAGTTGGGGATCACTATTTTTGGAAAGACTGGCACATCCTATGTATGCTTGATGAAAGGATGATTGATCTCACTATCACTTGTGTATGATACTAATACAAGGATGTGGGTGCTTAGTAGAGAATGAGTTTACGGAATTGATCCAACTCGAGAACATCTAATGGAGTCTTATCTACATGTCAATAGATGGTTCTCATAGTGGTAGTTGTGTATGTAATCCTTTGACCTGAGACTACCATAGAACGTTATATATATGAATCCATATTTTGGTTCATACTCATTCATGACTTAGTCATGTACAGGATATTCTAGATATGGTGGATTATATATAAAGATTGTGAGTAGGTCAACATGAAATCGATCACTCCTAGTAAGAGGAGATCGCATCCTACCTGCTTCAATCAAATGATGATTTAGGAAGTCTTTAATCAAATCATGATGAAAATTAAAAATGATTCCTAATATTTTATTAATCAAATCATCATCATAAGATTGAGAGAAATATGAATATGATGTTGGGTTTAACAAATTTCAATAACTAAAGTCATATTCAGAATGCAGGATGATCGAAGGATCTTATTGCATGATAACTTTTCACTAAAGCATATTTTTGGTATTTCTATCAAAATTTTATATCTTCCAGATAAACATGATACATTGCTAGACTTCAATCTTGTCTTATGGGTTCGATCGAATTAAAGAGTTTAATTTGATCATTAATTAGAAAGTGTTCTAATTGGTTGAATTGGGTTAGCTAGTTTTGACCTAAATCGATTTGGTTGAGTTCTAACTAGATTAGGTCAAATCGCACTTGGACCCACTGCTGGCTAGATGTAGAATCTAATGGGTCATACACAAAGTAAATTGATCAAGGATCTAATTGGATTAGATCATGTTTGTAGGTTGAACATGCTAGCATATATTGCAAATCCTAGCACCTAGATTCGAGTCGAATTTGAACTAGGTTCCAATTTGGGCTAATTAAATCTAATTTGAGTCAAATTGAATTTGGCTAATTGATTGGATTGACTCTTGGCTTGTTGACAAAGGGATTGGGTGTCATAAATAAGCCACACACATGCTAGAGACTCTCTTTCTTTGGCACTTGGGATTTGGTCCATGTGCTAGGGACATGTGGCGCATGGATATATTTTGATGCCAAAGTCTTCCTTAGCTTTTCACGTAAATTTTCTTACATGATTTCAGATGAAGAGAGGGCACAGAAAAGTTCTTCTACTAGTTATTCTCTTCATTTGTTATCAGATTTTTGGATAACCAAAGAGTCTTTGCCAGCCCCTTGCATGTAGGCGCCCCTTGGACCATTTGGATAACCAAGGAGTCTTTGCCACCCCTTTGCTTGTAGGCGCCCCTAGGACCAAGTCAAAGCTTTTGAAACTTTGACTCTTCCACGCCAATTTTCTCCATGCTAAAATTTAGATGAGGCATCCCTTTTCTTGGCCATTGGATAGCCATCTCATAAGATCTCATCCATTGTTTTATGGCACCACATATTGAAGTCTTACGACTCTTCGAAAGAAACTTACATAGAAATTTTATGAAGAGTCCTTCTACTTTAAGGCACCTCTTCGTATTAATTCTATATATTTTGCATGGCATTCTCTTCTGAAGGGGCGTGTGATAGGCTGATGGGTGTGAAATTTTAAATGATAATAGGTGTGAGAAAAATGAGGAGGCGCCCCTACGTACATTATAAATAGGGGTGCACTCCAGAGTGTCAAGAGGATTTTAAGAACTCTTCTTTCTTTCTTACCACTCTCCATAGTTGTCCAATTTCTTTCTTCCTTCCCTTGTTATGATAAGTCCTAATTAAGGACAAAATGTTTGCTTTAGGACAAGGGCTTAGGATGATTGCAAAGGAAGACAAGAAAAAAAATGAAAGATAAGAAAGGGTAGGAAAGAAGGGTGACAACAAAGGCTAGGAAAGATTCTACCCAAATAATTAAAGTTCTTATCATAAAAATTTTAATTAAAATAAATAAAGGTGCTGATTTCTTGATTAAGTCCCCATGTGGATCAATATTAGAGGGTGAACACGTAGGCACATGGTGGAACCCCTGATGAACTATTACTGGTGATTAAGGTCAAGTTGGAGTTTAGCAATCAGAGGTATATTCCAATACATTCATTTATGTTATAAGTATATATTATATTATTTAAATTTCAATAAGATGGTCTTAGATTTTGGGTTTGGTTATATGATTTCATAATTTTGTTTTGAAATCCATGCTTTTGCTCTGCACACCCAACCCAATAGCTTCATCTCTAAGGGTCAGAGACCTAGACCTAGTTCTAGGGTTTTATGGGAGAAAGAAAAATAAGAGAGAATTCTTGTTTCTCTTGTTCTTCTTCCTCTTCCCACATCCTCCAGTGGCTCATCTTTGACTTTAGAAAGTTTGAGAGGTTCAAAAAAAGAGAAGAGTTCAGATCAGCTCGACATACGATCTTCGCATGATCTAATAGTTTTGGGAGATCGGATTAGCGCAGGAATTTGAGTGGATGATTCATAGAGGCCGGATATCCTATGCAGCTATAAGAAACCTTTGGATCTTCACATCTAAAAGTTATAATAATGGAGATCAGTGACCCGTACTCAAGTATAAGGTTATAAACCTTAGCTATTAGATCTAAAAGTTAGATTTAGATTTCTACATCAATGTGATCGATGTTGATATTTTTATTTTTTAAATTTTTATGCATGCTATATTTTATATTATAGATTCTTAGGTTAGTGTTTTAGCTCTGATCCTAAGCATATAAAATAGATTAAAATATTTAATTTTTTATTTTGCATTAAAAACATTAAAATATGCTTAGAATGCTTGCCATTTTTCCAACCCAAAAGCTCACCCCCCAGCCTCTCTCTCAGGATTTTTGATGCCTCAAAAACTCTAAAAATTCTATGTTAGCCTTTGCCTCACAAAGGGCTACATATATATAGGGCTGAAAGGAAGAGTTAGAGATTGAAACAAAGTCTAATTCAAAACCCTTTTGAACTGAAACTTTGCCAAACCCTAACTCGATCCATAAGGGTCGGCAAGAGTGGTGATTGGCATCCAAAAATCTCATGCACAACTCTTTTGTGCATGGAGATTAAGGAGGGGATTTTAGAGTTAGCTGCAAGAAAGGATGCAGTCCTAAATTAGACTCTTGGTTCCCATCAAATTTGGCTTAAATCGAACCATCTTTGATTAGACTCAAACATATGAGTTAACCTAATCTAATTAGGCTCTTAATCTCTTGATCAAATCAAAGATTAATTCAGTTCAAGATCTAATCAAATTAGAATCTTATCTCTCTTAATAATTAGATCATCTAATAACCTAATCGGATTGGACCTAATTAAATTTAATTTAGTTAGTCTTGATCTAATTCTCATAACATAATCAAATTGAGTCAATTAATAATCTAATTATTAATTAATTTTTTATTAATTAATTAAATTAGTTTAATCATCAATCACATTAATAATCATACTCTTCAATGATTCTTCATCATTGATCAACCATCTAATCAGATCAAACCTTCTATATGTGCTGAAGGAAAAATCCTTTTCTCGGATTAGGTTCACTTAGATCTGATTAGAAGAAGAGAGATATTTTAAAAATTTTTCTCTTGAATCTAGATCAGATCTAAGACTATTCAGATCTAATATTATTTATCTAATAAAAAATTAAAATAAAAATAAAGGATAAATTAAATCTAAGTTAATTTTATCTTGTAATGGATAATCAGATTACCCTGTGATGATCCAGATGTCTTCCTGAGATTTTGGATCTATCCATGCAAGTGCCTAGCCTCTACCAGTATCCACTTAGATAGGATCGAGAGATCTTCTCCTTCTTTATCACTTCTCTAAATATCAGATTTGGATCTGATTTGGAAGATTTTCCAAGCTCCTTTTGAAGATCGGGTGTTGTCGCTTGCAGCAGTGCTGCCTTCTTCCTTTCTCGTCGCCTTTCTCTTGGTTACATCACACCAAATTGAAGCCCAAAGATTCGTGGGTGTTGGTAGGAGAGAGATGACCTAAAAGTGGCTCAAGGAGTAGACAGAGCCTATGGTGTGGGCATTATCTAGAATTTAAATCCTAGCACAGATAGGGTTTATAAAGACCCTACTGCGGCATGTAGTGCCACATTCTGGCCAATCATGGCCTTTTGTGCATTCAGATCTAAATTTAATTGGTGTGATGACATCATCTGGTCCAATCGAATGAGAGCCCTCCTGAATCATCCTTAGATGGTGCAAGACTAGTCAAAGATAAGTCTTCGGCACCACCTAGGTAGAGAAACCTCGATCAACCTGGATTCATCTGTTGAGCCAAACATCACTACTCTGGGCGCACGCCTCCCTAGGCAGCACCCTTATCCAACTACCTTTTGCGGTGATGAAGAGAAATCCTGATTTCCGATCCAGGTTCGCATCTGATCAGATCAAGAGATATATTTCAAAAATTTTTCTCTTTGATTCCAATCAATCTTGATATTCAGATCTGATTCTTATTATTTTATAAATAAATTAAAAGATAAATTAAATCAAATTTAATTTACCTGATCGGTAATCCTATTATCCTAGTTTCATGATCCTTTTTGCAGCGGAAGGTTCTGGATCTTAACGCACGCAAGTGCCTGACCTCATACGGTATCCACTGGGTTGGATCTGGAGATCTCTTCTTCTCTACATAGCCTCCAAAATCGATATAGAATCTGATCTGAGGATCTTCAAAACTCTTTTGAGAGAAGCAGTCGTCCTTGTTGCACAGCCAGCCTTTCTTGCTTTTTGATCCTTTTCTTTGATCTGATCGACCAACCAAGTCCAAACTCCTTATGACTGCCGAAGAGGGGAGAAGGTGGTTTGGATGGAGAGGGAGGGGAGAGGCACCTTGGGGTATGGGAAAACTATGATCTCATCATATCTCTTTTTTTTAATCTGAGTTGGATACAGGGTCTTATTTATAGACTAGCTATGATCCAACTCCGCTTCTTCCCAACCAATCACAACCCTTTGTGAAATCAGATCTAAATCTGATTGATGGGAATAGAGACCCCTGGATTCCTACTTTGAGGGCACCTAAGACCAATCAAAGTTGGTTCTTAGAAGAACTCTAATAGGAATCCAAAAAGCAGATAGAGTCCTTGTCCAACAAGGACTCCTAGGCACCTCCATCTTGGGCACACGCCTAGGGTGGCGTGCACCCTTCTCCTTGCCAGGTTCTGGCAGGGGGACAGACCCCCACCAGCTCTCCAATAGGTGCATGACATGTGGTCAAAAGTCAAAGTATCAATGGTCAACGTTTGACCAGTCAAAGGTAGACTTTTGACCAAGTCAAAGAACAAGAAATGGCAGGTGACCAAAATGGCAGGTAATGTCTTTAAAATAAGACAACCTATTCTGACTTGGACAACCTCCAGTCAGACCATATGAAGGCCTCTGATTGAGCATAAACTCCTTTGGCTTAGACAGGACAACTTATTTATGATAGCAAAAGAAGAACGTTAGGTTCAATCGAGTGCTAGCACGATTTTCTTGAACCTA
The DNA here is from genome assembly GCA_006176705.1 of Cocos nucifera. Lineage (NCBI taxonomy): Eukaryota > Viridiplantae > Streptophyta > Magnoliopsida > Arecales > Arecaceae > Cocos > Cocos nucifera. The sequence continues at coordinate 69,094 of QRFJ01003152.1, read as the reverse complement.
ATTGAATCTCATTCAGATCAATTGAACTAGATCAGTTCAATTGATGATCACCAGATTCAAACCCTTGTTTGTGTGACCCAGTTAGGTTCAGTTCTGTATGGTAATGGGATATGTCATGATTCTATCATCGACATCTCGAAACTCTTTCGATGGATCAAAACTCTTCTGATTCGAAAGCTAGAATGATTGATCATCTAAATCATTCTAATTGCTCCCAAAATCCACCAGTGACACCTAGCAGTATATGGTGGCAACCCATCAGAGCTGAATGCGAACCTCTTAGTGCAGCTACCTGTGTGATTCAGTTCTTCTATCTTGAGCCCCGATCAAATTAGGGTTAAGGTAAACTCGTCAAACCCTAGACTCTATCATATGATGTAATCATTCGATTCGAGTCCAATGTGAAAATCTAAATAGAAACTCTTTCTATTATTTCACTCTGCCATGGCCATGGGCTTCTGGACTTGATTCTCATGATTATCATAGGGCTGCTCCTCTACCACCGAGGTAGATAGATTCCATCTTGATGCCATCCAGTTCCTACAATGAACATGTCATAGCCAACATACACCTCAGGATTCCATATGGCTAGGAGACCGAGTGATGGTGTAGTCAAACTATAACACCCTCAAGATGAACTGCCGATGCACCTCAGGTCAAAGAACCAGACACACTACTGCAGCATTGAGTCAGTCATTGACGAGAAGATAGACTCCCTAATGACTACTCGAGGTGGTCACGCTCAGTGCCCTCATTCTCTAACGAGTACCTATACTCTCGCTCCGATATCTCCACACGATAGACTTAAGACTCATCTACTGAAGAGAAGCGATTGTACACCAATCTTTCGAATCAATCACCATCCAGGTGATGATCCTATGGTTGGGAGCAATTTATGAGTTAACAATGATTATTCATGTCTTAAATTTTCAACTCTTGAAAATATGAATTATCATTACCATTAACTCAAAGGATGTATCACAGACACTAAATACACATATGTGATAGAAAATAACCCATTTATTGCTTTTAGTCAAAATTATAATTTTGCCCCTAGAAGTGTATTACAAGTGTCAGCCAATTCTGGCTTCTAGGGCACATATATCTAATAGTGGACTGGTCCAAAAGTTTTATCCTATGATGGCTTGACACATGGGCAGATGTCTAAGTGTCAAAGGTCAATGTTTGACCAAATGTCTGAAACAAGATTTAGCAGGTGATGAAAAATGGCAGGTGTTGTCTCATATTGATCTTATAAATTAAGACAACCCTTTTCTAATCAGAACAAGCTCTAGTCAGATCAAGTAAAGGTACCTGAGTGAGCCCAAATATATTTGGCTCAGTCGAGATAACTTTTAATGATAATTAAAGAAGAACATTAGGCTCAATCGTGTGCTAGCATGATTTCCTTGAACTTAATTGAATCTAATTCAAATCAATTGAACTGGGTTAGTCCAATTGATGATATCTAGATCCAAACCTTTATTTGTGTGACCTAGTTAGGTTTAGTTAAATATGGTAATGAGATATGTCATGATCTTCATCATTGACATCATAGAAACACCTTTCGATGGATCAGAACTTTTTTGATTCAGACAACTAGTATGATTAATCATCTAAATCATTCTAATTGCTCTCAAAATCCACCAATGACATCTAGCAGCATATAGTGGCAATGCATTAGAACTAAAAATGAACCACTCGGTGTAGTTACCTATGTGATTAAGTTCTTCTATCTTGAGCCCCGATCGGATTAGGGTTAGGGTGAACTCGTCAAATCCTAATATCCGTCATATGATTAATCATTTGATTCAAGTTTAATGTGAAAACCTTAATAGAAACTCTTTCTATTATTTCACTCTGCCATGGCCATGGGATTATGGACTTGATTCTCATGATCATCATAGGGCTACTGCTCATCTACTGAGGTAGATAGATTCCCTCTTGGTGCAATCCAATTTCTACAATGAACATGCTATAGCCAATATACACCTCAAGATTCCGAATGGCTAAGAGACCGAGTCATTGTATAGTCAAACTATAACACCCTCAAGGTGAACTGCCGATGCACCTTAGGTCAAAGAATGAGACACTCAACTATAGCTTCGAAACAGTCATCGACGAGAAGGTAGACTTCCTAATGACTGCTCGAGGTGGTCACGCTTAGTGCCCTCGATCTCTAACGAGTACCTATACTCTCGCTTCGGTGTCTCTACACCATACACTCAAGACTCATCTACTATAAAAAAGTGATTGTACATCAATCTTTTGGATCAATCACCATCCTCATGATGATCGTACAGTCAGGAGCATTTTATGAGTTAATAATGAAAATTCATGTCTTAAATTTTTAACTCTTGAAAATAAGAATTATCATTACCATTTACTCAAGGGATGTATCGCAGGCACTAAATACACATTGTGATAGAAAATAACCCATTTAATTATTTATAGTTAAAATTATAATTTTTTCTTTAAAAGTGTATAACAAGTGTCAACCAATTCTGGCATCTAGGGCATACATATCTAACAAACTTTCACTTGACCTAAAGCCAATTGGCTACAAATCTTAGTTCCATCTTCTTAAGGTGGGCTTCAATCTTCTACTGGCCCAACGGCTTTGTAAATGGATCTACCACATTGTCTGAGGAGTTGACTCTCTTGATCTCGACGTATCCCTTCTCGAGGTAATCGCAAATGAGGTGGTATCGCTACTCAAGGTATTTGGATTTTTGGTGAGACCTCGGCTTCTTAACAAGGGCTATGGCATCATTATTATCGCAATATAGAGGAATGGCATTTGATGGTATCACTTTGATCTCTGCGGTGAACTTTTTATACTAGAATGCCTCCTTTGTAGCTTATGTTGTAGCGATGTATTCTGCTTCCGTGGTGGAATCTGCTATTACTGTCTGTTTGGAATTCTTCCAACTAACAGCACCATCATTATACACCAATAGATTTCCAGATGTCGACTTTCGATCATCTATATCAGTCATAAAATTTGAATCTATATACCCTTATACTTTGAGTTCTCCATTACCAAAAATCAAGAATATATCCTTAGTTCTTCTTAAGTACTTAAGGATACATTTTACAGAAGTCCAGTGTTCTTCTCTTGGATTCGATTGATATCTACTCGTGACACTCACAGCATGGGCTATATCTGGTTGCATACATAACATGGCATACATGAGGCTCCCTATTGTAAAAGTATAAGAGATCTTATTCATGCATTCTATCTCCTCAAGTGTGCTAGGGCACATCTTCTTGGAGAGATGAATACCATGTTTGAAGGGCACCAAACCCCACTTAAAGTTTTCCATGCTAAACCTCTTTAGGACCTCTTCTATGTACTTCTTCTGTGAAAGACCTAGCATCCTATTCAGTCTATCTCTATAGACTTTGATTCCAAGAATGAAGGATGCTTCTCCTAAATCTTTCATGAAGAATTCTTTAGATAACAACATTTTAACCGTGGTCAACATAGGAATATCATTCCTAATAAGGAGGATATCATCTACATACAGTATGAGAAAGACAATAGCGCTCTTACTAACCTTTCTGAAAATACATGGTTCCTGCTCATTCTTGATGAAATCAAATAATTTGATCACATCATTAAAATGAGTATTCCAGCTCAGAGATGCTTGCTTAAGTCCATATATCGACCTTCGCAGCTTGCATACTTTATGATCAGTATCACTGGATATGAAATCCAGCGGCTATTTCATATAGATATCTTCCTCAAGATATCTATTTAAGAATGCCATTTTCACATCCATTTGCCATATTTCATAATCCACATAGGCTGCAACAGCAAGCAATGAGTGAATGGATTCAAGCATGGCTACTGGTGAAAAGATATCCTGATGATCAATACCTTCGCACTGACTATAATCTTTTGCTACTAATCTAGCTTTGAATGTCTCTACATTTCCATCTACACCAATCTTTCTCTTGTAGATCCATTTACACCCAATAGGTATTATACCTTCTGATGGATCTACCAAGGTCCAGACTTGGTTTGAGTGCATCGAGTCAATTTCTGACTTCATTGCCTTTAACCATTTCTCAGAGTCGATATCTGATATCACCTCGTTATAGAATTTGGGATCATCACCGCGAGCTCCATTATCTATAAGGAATATTTTCTCTACTTTCTCTAAAATAGTACTTAAGTACCTCTCAGGGGGATGGAAAATCCTTTCCAATCTTCGAGGTGGAGGAGGTAGTGATTGTATTAGCTCAACCTGATTTGATTCCAAATGGTCCTTAGCTCTTTGCTCTTAGGAGACTTTCCCCTCTAGCTTGATCTGCTTTCCAATGCCACCATCTTGAATAAACTATTTTTCAAGAAAGATAGCATGTCGACTCACAATCACATTATGATCTTCTAGAATATAGAAATAATATCCTAATGACTCTTTAGGATATCCTATAAATTGAGCTCTAAAGGACCTATAGTCTAACTTATCTGTTTGTTGTCTTTTGACATGAGTCGAACAATCCCAAATTCTGAGATGACTCAAACTTGATTTCTTACCATGCCATTTCTCATACGGTGTGGTAGGAATGGTTTTAGAAGAAACCCTATTCGGTAAATATATAGCAGTTAATAAACTGTGTCCCCAAAGAAAATTAGAAAGGTCTGTGAACCTCATCATGGATCGGACCATATCTAATAGGGTCCAATTTCTTCATTCTAAAATCCCATTGAGTTGAGATATTTTAGATGGAGTCTATTAAGAGACTATGCCATTCTGCTTGAGATAGTCTAGAAAATTTTGACTAAGGTAATCACTTGCTCTATCTGATCGAAGAACCCTAATGGATTTTTCAGTTTGCTTTTCTACTTCATGTCTGAATTCTTTAAACTTTTCAAAGGTTTCGGACTTGTGTCTCATAAGATACACATACCCATATCGAGATAAATCATCGATGAAGGTTATGAAGTAGACAAAATTATCTCTAGCTGGCACATCAAATGGGCCGCACACATCATTATGTATTAGGGTAAGTAAATCCATGGCTCTTTCCCCATGTCCCACAAAATGGAGTTTAGTCATTTTGCCATGAAGACAAGATTCACAAATTGGATATGACTTGAAAGTCAATGGACCCAATAGTCCGATTTTCTTCAATTTGTTAATCCTATCTTCTTCTATATGACCTAGTCTAAGGTGCCATAGATATCCATCGTCTGGACTATCTCTAGGTCATTTTGATTTTTTGGCATTCATATTTTGCTCGATATTAAAAATAGATACATCAATATGTAATTGACAAAGACCGTTAATAAGGAAACCACTTGTAATTTTTTTTTTTATAAAGAATGTTACAATGGTCCTTAAGAAAACTAATTACATAGCCTTCTAGTGCTAAGCATGAAACAAAAATCAAATTTCTAGTTGTTGCAGGCATATAATAACAATTCTTTAGTACTAAATCTAAACTAAATGATAGTCGAAGAGGATAGGTTCCTATGGCCACAATAGCAATCCTTGCTCCTTTTTCAATGTGTAGGATCATCTCACCATCCCTCAGCCTCCTGCTATCCTCAAGATCCTGCATGGAAGTGCACAAATGAGCACTAGAACCAGAGTCAAGCACCTAATTGGATGTAGAAGAAATGGTAAGGTTAGATTCAATAACGAGCATACCTTCAAAATGATCTACCTCCTTCTTATTCTTTAGGGTGGCCAGGTGTGAAGGACAGTTTCATTTCCAGTGGCCATCAGTGTTGCAATGGAAACATTTTTCTTTGTCAGCAGCCTTCTATTTTAGCTCTACCTTCATTTTTTTTCCTCCTTCCACCTTCTGCTTCTTCACAGACTTCTTCTTCTTTTCAAAAGACTTTCTCTTAGAAGAAGTCCATTCCATAGAAAATACTGAGCCTTTAGAATCTTTCATTGAAAGCTCAGCAGTAACCAGCATGTTCATAAGCTCGACCAGAGTATTTTGAAGTTTATGCATATGATTGTTCATGATGAACTGCCTATATGCATCAGTCAAGGATTGCAGAATTATATCATTCTGCAGATCTAGATGCAACATCACTCCGAGCTTCTCAAGCTCTTTCAAGTCCTTGATCATCATCAGACAATGATCTTGGACTGACTGCCCATCACACATTTTAGCCTTAAATAGTCATTTAGTGATCCGATATTTGGCTGCGCGACTCTGTTCATCAAACATCTCTTGTAGGTGAGCAAATATTTAGCAAGCAGTCTTGATATCTTCATGTTGGCGCTAGAGCTCATCAGACATCGAGCCTAACATTTAGTATCTAGCCTTGTTATCTTCATCCATCCACTTATCAAGAGATGCTCTCTGTTCAGCGGATGGATGAGCTGGTAAGATGGGAGGATCCTGGTCCAATACATGAGTTAACTTCTTAGAACCCAAAATGATTTTGAAGTTCTAGAGCCAATCCTTGTAATTGGCTCCGGTTAGTCTATGGGTGTCCAAGATACGTGCTACTGGATTGGATGCAGACATTTTTCTATAGAGAGTCCAAGTTTCTAGTTAGATATAGTAATTAAAACATGACCAATTTGTTTATGGGTTTAATTTTTAAACAAATTAGCTTCCACTATTTTCTCGGATTCCTATACTTCCTCTGTAGAGATACAAAAATCTCCACGATTATAGATTTCTAATGGATGGTGCAGTCCCAATAACTGACTCATCACCTCACCTAATAGTTATTGGTGATGGGTTAGCCAACGAGTGGACAACTCTTGTCCAATGATTCTCTAATCATGGTGCACCCAATCTTGATCTCTAGTTCATGAATCTCACCATGCCCAGAATATTAATCCACTCCTTTGTTAAGTCAGATCCACCATTTGCATAGATTGGATTCTTAATTAGGTCTCTCATCATATCTAGAATATTGAGCCCAATTTATCCTCCAGCCTATAACATCTAATGCCTAATAGACATAGTTACATCTTTTCGATGCAACTGAACCACTATGACCAGCCAAGAATAATCAACCCCGAAAAAGACCCGCATATCTACAATGGTGGAAGACCTTAGACTTAATCTTTTCTCAGAAAGATTTGATTTAGGTCTCTTTAAACTAGACTTACAATAGCCATAACAATTACGACTAACCTAGTGGCATGAGTTAGCTCAGATTGTTAACCACCTTAGATCAGGACTGGATCGACAAATATGGCCTGGTAAGTGAGACCAGTGGAAGGGATATGCCATTAACTCGATAAGAATGCATTCGAGTTGAGTACCTCCCAGTTAAAAATCAGTCGATCATATCTACCGGACTTACCTTAGACACCAAATTATTGAGCCAGAATCAATCAGATTAGCCTACAATCCAGACTCTAACCACTAAGCCTAATTAGGTCTTAGCTTGATCGATCACTCATGTGATTCAATCTTGACCTAGACTTAATCCAATTAGGCTGGTCAATTTAAGCACTCTTGATCCCATCTAACCAACTCTTGATTCGTTATGATCAATCACTAGACCTAATTAAGCTACCCAAGTTCGAACCTAATTTTATGAATATATCTTAAATCCAAAAATTTTTAATTTCAGACTCAACATATTTCATAATCTTAATTCTTAATTAAGGTTAGGGTTCATAAATAAAATATGTAAATAAAATCCTATGATTTCAGAATCTAAGATTTTGTAGAAAATAAGTTTTGGGTTTCTGATTAAGGACGAATGCGCAGCACCCCTACACATCATAAGAACACCCCATCGAATGGAAAGAGAGGGCATTTAAATCCTACTTTATTTTTATGATCGAACGACCAAGGGGAATGTCTTAATCAGAAATATGAAAACTATAAAACTAGCTAGATCTACATCATATATCTCATATATAAAAATTGATCTAACTATAAATATATTTTGTATACATCTTCATGTATCATATCATGCATGTTTTTAGATCTCATAATTATCTAAAAAATCAAATTTAAATTGATCATATTAAAATAAATTCTATTCTAGATAATTATGTAGAACTATTCTACAACAAGTCTAAACATGCATTCATCATATCTCATATGAACAAAAATTAAATAACTTTATTTTTTATTTTTAGATATTATTATAATATTTATAATATTAAAAAATAGTAAATAAATAGATTTAAAAAAATATAACTAATCAAATTAAATTATGATCATGCAAGACTATACATAGAATAATTCTATTCTACAACTAGTCATGCATCTTGTACAACTTAGATATAAATTATTTAATTTTTATTTTTTTTTAATTTTAGATCAAATCACATCTTATGTTACCTCTAAATTTATCTATTTATTAGATCAAAATAAATTAAAATTAGATCTAATGCAACCTGGCTTTGATACCAGCTGAAGGAAAAACCCTTTTTCTCGGATCAAGTTCGTTCAGATCTGATTGGATGAATAGAGATATTTCAAAAATTTCTCTCTTAGATTTAGATTAGATCTAAGACTTTTTATATCTGATATTATTGATCTAATAAAAAAATAAAATAAAAATAAAAGATAAATTAAATCTAAGTTAATTTTACCTTGTAGCGGATAATCAGATTATCCTATGATGATCCTGATGTCTTCATGACGTTCTGGATCTTGCCATGTAAGTGCCTGGCCTCTATCGATATCCACTCAGATAGGATCTAGAGATATTCTCCTTATTTATCACTTTTCCAAATATCAGATCTAGATCTAATTTGGAAGATCTTCAAAACTCTTTTTGAAGATCAGGTGTCGTCTCTTGCAGCAGTGCTGCCTTCTTCCTTTCTCTTCGCCATTCTATTACTTGGATCGCACCAAACTAAAGCCCAAAGATTCTTGGGCATGGGTAGGAGAGAGAGGACCTGAAGATGGTGTGGAGGAGGGAGAGGAGTAGCCTTGTGACATCGGCAATTGGCTAGAGATTTAAATCCTAGGCGCAGATAGGGTTTATATAGACCTTGTTGCGCCATGCAAAGCCACATCATCCCAGCCAATCACGGCCTTTTGTGCAATCAAATCTAAATCTGATTGGTGGGATGATATCATCTAGTCCAATCAGATGAGTGTCCTCCTAAATCATCCTTAGATGGTGCCAAGACTGATGAAAGACAAGTCTTTGGCACCACCAAGGTAGAAACCCCGAAGCAACCTAGAGTCCCATATGTTTGGGACTCCAGGCATCACTATCCATGGGCGCATGCCTCCCTAGGCATGCACCCCTTATCCAACTACCTTTTAGTAGATGGACTAATCCAAAAGTTCTCTCCTATAATGGCTTGACACATGGGCAGATGTCTAAGTGTCAAAGGTCAATGTTTGACCAAATGTCCGAAACAGGATTTAGCAGATGATGGACAATGGTAGGTGTTGTCTTAAATTCATCTCATAAATTAAGATAATCCTTTTCTGACCTAAACAAGCTCCAATCAAATCAAGTAAAGGTACCTGAGTGAGCCCAAATATATTTGGCTCAGTCGAGATAACTTTTAATGATAATTAAAGAAGAACATTAGGCTCTATCATGTGCTAGCATGATTTTTTTGAAGCTAATTGAACTAATTCAAATCAATTAAACTGGATTAGTCCAATTGATGATATCCAAATTCAAACCCTTATTTGTGTGATCCAGTTAGGTTTAGTTATGTATGGTAATGAGATATGTTATGATCTCCATCATCGACATCATCGAAATACCTTCCAATGGATCAGAACTTTTTTGATTCAGACTAGTATGATGATCATCTAAATCATTCTAATTGCTCTCAAAATCTACCAGTGCCACCAAGCAGCATATGGTGATAACTCTTCAGAGCTGAAAATGAACCTCTCAATGTAGTTACCTGTGTGATTAAGTTCTTCTATCTTAAGCTCCGATCGGATTAGGGTTAAGGTGAACTCGTCAAACCTTAATATCCATCATATAATTAATCATTTGATTCAAGTCCAATATGAAAACCATAATAGAAACTCTTTCTATTATTTTACTTTGCCATGGCCATGGGCTTATGGACATGATTCTCATGATCATCATAAGGCTACTCCTCATCTACCAAGGTAGATAGATTCTCTCTTGGTGCAATCCAATTCCTACAATCAACATGCTATAGCCAACATACACCTCAAAATTTCGAATGGCTAGGAGATCGAGTCATGGTGTAGTCAAACTATAACACCCTCAAGGTGAACTGTCGATGCACCTCAAGTCAATGAACCAGACACACAACTGTAGCTTCGAATCAGTCATCGATGAGAAAGTTGACTTCCTAATGACTGCTCGAGGTGGTCACGCTCAGTGCCCTCGTTCTCTAACGAGTACCTATACTCTCACTCTGGTGTCTCTATATCATAGACTCAAGACTCATCTACTATAAAGAAGTGATTGTACACCAACCTTCCAGATCAATCACCTTCCTCATGATGATCCTATGGTTAAGAGCATTCTATGAGTTAATAATGAAAATTCATGTCTTAAATTTTCAACTGTTGAAAATAAGAATTATCATTGCCATTAACTCAAGGGATGTATCACAGACACTAAATATACATTATGATAGAAAATAATCTATTTTATTATTTATAATCAAAATTATAATTTTACCCTTAGAAGTGTATAACAAGTGTCAACCAATTCTGGCTTCTAGGGCACACATATCTAACATAGGTGATCCCATAGATTTAAATACTAAGTCGATAGCACAGGAATAAACTTTTTGTACCAATCAAAGTGACCATCTAGCCATAATACCCGATGTCTTGATAGAGTCGAATGTAGCGAAGTAATATTTATAACCTACTGAAATATAGTTACCATATAATTCATCCGCTTGACCAATAATGCTCAAAAAAACTTTAGAGTTTTCTGTCCACTCTTGATTAGTTCATCCTTATGGTGTCTCAACCTATTCAATCCTGTGTCTCCTCATAAGAATTATCCAAGCTAAGATTTTGCTAAATTGAGATACATTGAGACATTTTCTTCAAATTTACTTGGAGTGGACAATTCCATCTTGATTCATGCACCAACTTAACAAGTACTTGACTACACCTAGAAACATTCCATCATTGAATTAGATATTCAAATAGTCCAGTACTAAAGCATAGTGAGTAGCTTGCAAATCACTATGATAATCTCAGGTTGGAGGGATATTTATATCCATATCCCCTCGAATAACACTTGATCGCAGAGTAATCTTGAATAGTCACATTTAGTGCAAAATCAATATTCTACCTGTATGCCATACCCATGTCTCCACACTCCTTGGTTAAGAGGATAATCAACCCCTATGGCATGCAGCAACCTATACTCGATATAATTATCATCCTTATTAATAATGTATCATTTGGTTGCAAACAAATTTAAGAACCATACGATAAATCATCTTTTATCATTTTAGAAGTAATTCCACATACTTTCATCATAACAATGGATCTATTTTAAGAGGATGCACAACCCAATGAGAAAAATGTGAAATAACTTTTATTAATTTATGATTTATATATAATTACAAAATTGATCTCAACCATCAATAATTTAGTGATTAGCTTTGGGATACATTTTCCAACTACTCTCATTTGGACTAAAGCTAATCAGTACAGTATCTGATGCTCATCGTTATAGCACCATAGATAATATTAAACCTAATCCTACTATTGGTTAGAATAGCAATAAGTTGGGTATCAATTTTCTCAGGAATTGTAGGCAAAGTTACATTCAATTTTAATTAAAAATAAAATTTTTAATTAATTTTTAAAATAAAATTTAAAGAAATAGATTAAAGATGATTAATTAAGATTTTAGCAAATTAAAATAAAAGAATGTAAATAATAATTAATTAGGATTTATGAATTAATTAATAGTAAGAAGAGAAGTTGTCTAGAACTTTAGTTTCATCTTTCAATATTCAAGCTTATAATTAATTCATGTAATCTTTTCATCATCAATATGCAATCTTGTGAGATGTCCGTTCCCTTGATCCAATTCTAATATGCTTTGTTCTACTTGAAGGGAAATCCTGATTTCTCGGTCCAGATTCGTCCAGATCTGATTAGATCAAGAGATATATTTCAAAAATTTTCTCTTGATCTCAATCAGATCTTGATATGTTTCAGATCTGATTCTTATTATTTTAATAAATAAAATAAAATAAGATAAATTAAATCAAATTTAATTTACCTGATTTGGGTAATCCTATTACCCTGTAGATGATCCTGATTGCAGCGGAAGGTTCTGGATCTAGCCACGCAAGCGCTTGGCCTCTACCGGTATCCACTCGGATTGGATCTGGAGATCCTCTTCTTCTCTATCACACCTCCAAAAATCAGATCTGGATCTGATCTGGAGGATCTTCAAAACTCTTTTGAAGATCTGCAGTCGTCCTTTTGCAGCAGCACAGCCTTCTTGCTTTTGATCGCCTTTTCTTGATCTGAATCGCACCAACCTAAGTCCAAAACTCTTTTGGATGTGGAGAGCAAGGGGAGAAGAGACTATGGCATGGAGAAGGAGGGGAGAGGCAGCCTTGGGGCATGGGGTTTCTCAATTGAATTGCATTCACTTTGAATTAGGGTTGGGCGCAGGGTCTTATTTATAGACCTCTTGTGATCCAACTCCTCTTCCTCTCAACCAATCACAACCCTTTGTGAAATCTGATCTAAATCTGATTGGTTGGAATAGAGACCCCTGGATTCCTCCTTAGAGGGCGCCTAAGACCAGTCAAACTGGACTTCTTAGTAGAACTCTGATTGGAATCCAAAAGGGAGGTGGAGTCCTTGTCCAACAAGGACTCCAAGGCGCCTCCTACTTGGGCTCACGCCACCCTTGGCGTGCGCCCTTCTCCTTGCCAGGTTCTGGCAGGGGGACAGGCCCCCACCAGCTCTCCAATAGGTGCATGACATGTGGTCAAAAGTCAAAGGGTCAATGGTCAATGTTTGACCAGTCAAAGGTAGACTTTTGACCAAAGTCAAAGAACAAGAAATGGCAGGTGACCAAAAATGATAGGTAATGTCTTACAAATAAGACAACCTATTCTGACTTGGACAACCTCCAGTCAGACCATATGAAGGCCTCTAATTGAGCACAAACTTCTTTGGCTCAGTCAGGACAACTTATTTGTGATAGTAAAAGAAGAACGTTAGGTTCAATCGAGTGCTAGCACGATTTCCTTGAACCTAATTGAATCTCATTCAGATCAATTGAACTAGATCAGTTCAATTGATGATCACCAAATTCAAACCCTTGTTTGTGTGACCCAGTTAGGTTCAGTTCTGTATGGTAATGGGATATGTCATGATCTCTATCATAGACATCATCGAAACTCCTTTCGATGGATCAGAACTCTTCTGATTCGAACAGCTAGAATGATCGATCATCTAAATCATTCTAATTGCTCCCAAAATCCACCAGTGACACCTAGCAGTATATGGTGGCAACCCATCAGAGCTGAATGCGAACCTCTTGGTGCAGCTACCTGTTGCAATTAAGTTCTTCTATCTTGAGCCCCGATCAGCTTAGGGTTAAGGTAAACTCGTCAAACCCTAGACTCTGTCATATGATGTAATCATTCGATTCGAGTCCAATGTGAAAATCTAAATAGAAACTCTTTCTATTATTTCACTCTACCATGGCCATGGATTTCTGGACTTGATTCTCATGATCATCATAGGGCTACTCCTCTACCACTGAGGTGGATAGATTCCATCTTGATGCAATCCAGTTCCTACAATGAACATGCTATAGCCAACATACACCTCAGGGTTCCATATGGCTAGGAGACCGAGTAATGATGTAGTCAAACTATAACACCCTCAAAGTGAACTGCCGATGCATCTCAGGTCAAAGAACCAGACACACTACTGCAGCATCGAGTCAGTCATTGACGAGAAGGTAGACTTCCTAATGACTTCTCGAGGTGGTCACGCTCAGTGCCCTCATTCTCTAACGAGTACCTGTACTCTCGCTCTGGTGTCTCCACACTGTAGACTCAAGACTCATCTACTAAAGAGAAGCGATCGTACACCAACCTTCCGGATCAATCACCATCCTCGTGATGATCCTATGGTCGGGAGCTGTTTATAAGTTAATAATGATTATTCATGTCTTAAATTTTCAACTCTTGAAAATATGAATTATCATTACCATTAACTCAAAGGATGTATCACAGACACTAAATACACATGTGTGATAGAAAATAACCCATTTTATTAATTATAGTCAAAATTACAATTTTGCCCCTAGAAGTGTATTACAAGTGTCAGCCAATTCTGGCTTCTAGGGCACATATATCTAACAATCTCCCACTTGTCCTAAAGCCAATTGGCTACAAGTCTAAGTCCCATCTTCTCAAGGTGGGCTTCGATCTTCTGCTGGCCCAACGGCTTTGTAAGTGGGTCTGCCATATTATCTGTGGAGTTGACTCTCTTGACCTCAACGTAACCTTTCTCAAGGTAATCGCGGATGAGATGATATCGCCGTTTGCTAGAAACTCTTCCAGCACAAACAGTCTGCCAGATGTCGACTTTCGATCATCTATATCGGACATGAAGTCCGAGTCTGTGTATCTCTGAACTTGGAGTTCTCCATTACCAAAGACCAACATCATATCCTTAGTTCTTCTCAAGTACTTAAGGATACATTTCACAGAAGTCCAGTGTTCTTCACCTGGATTTGACTGATATCTGCTTGTGACACTCACAGCATGGGCTATATCAGGTCGTGTACATAGCATGGCATACATGAGGCTCCCTATTGCAGAAGCATAAGGGATCTTGCTCATGCGTTCTATTTCCTCAGGTGTGCTGGGGCACATCTTCTTGGAAAGATGAATACCATGTCTGAAGGGTATTAATCCCCTCTTAGAGTTTTCCATACTAAACCTCTTTAGTACTTCCTCTATGTACATCTTCTGTGAAAGTCCTAGCATCCTATTCGGTCTATCCCTATAGATCTTAATTTCCTAGAATAAAGGATGCTTCACCTAGGTCTTTCATGGAGAATTTCTTGGACAACCACATCTTGACTGATGTCAACATGGGAATATCATTCCCAATAAGGAGGATGTCATCCACGTACAATACGAGGAAGACAACAGCGCTCCCACTGA
Organism: Cocos nucifera; assembly: GCA_006176705.1. NCBI lineage: Eukaryota > Viridiplantae > Streptophyta > Magnoliopsida > Arecales > Arecaceae > Cocos > Cocos nucifera. Next base: position 54,008 of record QRFJ01003152.1, on the reverse strand, counting down.
CCCTTTTGAAAATACATGGTTCCTCTTCGTTTTTGATGAAACCAAACTTTTTGATCACATCATTGAAACGAGTGTTCCAGCTCCGAGATGCTTGCTTAAGTCCATATATGGACCTTTGCAGCTTGCAAACCTTGTGATCAGTATCACTGGATGTGAAACCTAGCGGCTGTTCCATATAGATATCTTCCTCAAGATATCCATTTAGGAATGCCGTTTTCACGTCCATTTGCCATATTTCATAATCGAAATAGGCTGCAACAGCAAGCAATGTGCGGATGGATTTTAGCATAGCTACCGGGGAAAAGGTATCCTGATAGTCAATGCCTTCGCGTTGACTATAACCTTTTGCCACCAGTCTAGCCTTGAATGTCTCCACATTCCCATCTGCACCAATCTTTCTCTTGAAGATCCATTTACACCCAATAGGTACTATACCTTCTGGTGGATCTACCAAGGTCTAGACTTGGTTTGAGTGCATCGAGTCGATCTCTGACTTCATTGCCTCAAGCCATTTCTCGGAGTCGATATCTGATATCGCCTCGTTGTAGGTTTTGGGATCATCACCATGAGCACCATTACCTACAAGGAACATTTCCTCTACATCCTCTGAAATAATACCTAAGTATCTTTCAGGAGGGACGTGAAACTCTTTTCGATCTACGAGGTGGAGGAGGTAGTGTTCTTATTGGCTCAACCTGATTTGGTTCCACTTGGTCCTTAGCTCGTTCTGCTTGTGAGACTTTCTCATCAAGCTTAATCTGCTTTCCAATGCCACTATCTTGAATAAACTATTTTTCAAGAAATATGGCATGTCGACTCATAATCACATTGTGGTCTTCTGGAATGTAGAAATAGTATCCTAATGACTCTTTAGGATATCCTATGAATCGAGCTCCAAAGGACCTAAATTCTAACTTGTTCGCTTGTTGTCTTTTGACATGAGCCGGACAACCCCAAATTCTGAGATGACTCAGACTTGGTTTCTTACCGTGCCATATCTCATACGGTGTGGTAGGAACGATTTTAGAGGGAACCCTGTTCAGTAGATAGATTGAAGTTAATAATGAATGTCCCCAAAGAAAATTTGGGAGGTCTGTGAAGCTCATCATGGATGGAACCATATCCAATAGAGTCCGATTTCTCCACTCTGAAACCCCGTTGAGTTGAGGTGTTCCTGGTGGAGTCCATTGAGAGACTATGCCATTTTCCTTAAGATAGTCTAGGAATTCCCGACTAAGGTATTCACCTCCTCGATCTGATCGAAGAACCTTAATGGGTTTTCCTGTTTGTTTTTCTACTTCATGTCTGAATTCTTTGAACTTTTCAAAAGCTTCAGACTTATGTCTCATAAGATACACATACCCATACCTAGACAGATCATCGGTAAAGGTAATGAAGTAGACAAAATTGCCTCTAGCCGGCACATCGAATGGGCCGCACACATCAGTATGTACTAGGGCAAGGAGATCTGTGGCCCTCTCCCCATGTCCAACAAAAGGGAGTTTAGTCATTTTGCCTTGAAGACAAGATTCACAAGTTGGATATGACTCAAAAGTCAATGGACTCAATAGCCCATTTTTCTCCAATTTGTTAATCCTATCTTCTGCTATATGACCTAATCTCAGGTGCCATAGATATCTGTCATTTGGACTATCCCTAGGTCATTTGGCATTCACGTTTTGCTCGAATAATGAGCATACCTCCAGAAGGACCTTCCTTCTTGTTCTTCAGGGTGACCAGGTAAGTAGGGCAGTTCCGCTTCCAATGGCCGTCGCTGTTGCAATGGAAACACTTTCCTTTGCCATCGACCTTCTTCTTCGGTTCTGCCTTCTTCTTCTTTGATCCTTCCACCTTTTGCTTTTTCACAGACTTCTTTTTCTTTCCATAAGACTTTCTTTTGGAAGAAGTCCGTTCCATAGCAAGAACTGAGCCTTTAGAACCTTTCATAGAAAGCTCAGCGGTAACCAGCATATTCATCAACTCGGCCAAGGAATTTTGAAGTTTATGCATGTGGTAATTCATGATGAATTGCCCATATGCATCAGTCAAGGATTGCAGAATAATATCATTCTGCAAGTCCAAGTCCAACTTCACACCGAGCTTCTCAAGCTCTTCCATGTCCTTGATCATTGTCAGACAGTGATCTTGGACTGACTGCCCATCACGCATCTTAGCCTTAAAAAGTCGTTTTGTGACTTGATATTTGGCTGCGCAACTCTGTTCACCAAACATCTCCTGCAGGTGAGCCAACATTTGGCGAGCAGTCCCGATATCTTCATGTTGGCGCTGGAGCTCATCAGACATCGAGCCCAACATGTAGTATCTGGCCTTATTGTCTTCGTCAATCCATTTTTCCAGAGATGCTCTCTGTTCAGTGGATGGACGAGCTGGTAAGGTGGGAGGGTCCTGGTCCAAAACATGTGTTAACTTCTCTAAACCCAAAATAATTTTGTAGTTCCTGAGCCAATCTTTATAATTGGGTCCAGTCAGTCTATGTGTGTCCAGGATACGTGCCAATGGGTTTGACGCAGACATATTCCTATAGAGAGTCAAAGATTCTAGTTAGATACTGTAATTTTGACTTGACCAATTTGTTTAGGGATTTTATTTTTAAACAAATTAGCTCCCACTATTTTCTCGGATCCCTACACTCCCTTTGTAGAGATGCGAAAATCTCCATGATTGATGATTTCTAGTGGGTGGTGCGGTCTCACCAACTGACTCATCACCTCACCTAACAGTTATTGGTGATGGGTTAGCCAATGAGTGAACAACTCTTGTTCAATGATTCTCTAATCATGGTGCACCCAAACTTGGTCTCTAATTCATGAATCTCACCGTATCAGAAATATTGATCCACTCCTTAGTTAAGTCAGACCCACCATTTGCATAGACTGGGTTCCTAATTGGGTCTCTCACCGTATCCGAAATATTGAGCCCAACTCATCCTCCAGCCCATAGCATCCAATGCCTAATAGACATGGTTGCGTCTTCTCGGTGCAACTGAGCCACTGTATCCAGTCGAGAACAATCAACCCCGGGAAGGGCCCGCACGTCTACAATGATGGAAGACCTCGGACTTAATCTTTTCTTAGGGAGAATTGATTCAGGTCTCATTAAACTAGACTTGGCTTAGTCATAACAATTATGACTAACCTAGTGGCATGGGTTAGCTCGGATTATTGACCACCTCAGATCAGAACTGTGTCAACAGATATGGCCAGGTAAGTGAGACCGGTGGAAGGAATATGTCGTTAACTCGCACAAGAACGCATTCAGGTCGAGTAGCTTCCAATTAAAAACCAGTCGGTCGTCTGTGCCAAACTTACCTTAGACACCAAATTGTTGAGTCAGAACCAATTGGGTTAGCCTACAATCCAGACTCTAACCTCTGAGCCTAATTAGGTCTTGCTTGATCGTGACTCGATCTTGACCCAGACTTAATCCTATTAGGCTGGTCAATTTAAGCATTGTTGATCCCATCTAACCAACTCTTGATTCGGTTTGATGAACCGCTTAGACCTAATTGAGCTACCCAAGCCCGAACCCAGTATTATGAATATGTCTTAGATCTGAAATTCTCAATTTTAGACCTAATTAATATTCTATAAACTTAATTCTTAATTAAGTTGGGTTCATAAACAAAATATGCACAATAAATCCTAGGGTTTTAGGATCTAGGGTTTTGCAGAAAGTAAGTTTTGGGTTTCTGATTAAGGACGAACACGCAGCACCCCTACACGTCATAAGAACACCCCATCGAATGGAAAGAGAGGGCCTTTAAACCCTTCTTCGTTCTTATGATCGGATGGCCAAGAGGAACGCCTTAATCAGGAACATTCAATATTACCAAACAATATCAGATCTATATCATATATCTCATATATAAAGTAGATCTAATCATGGCATATTTTGCATACATCTCATGTATCATAATCATGCATGTTTTCAGATCTAAATTATCTCATAATAATCTAAAAAATTAGATTTAAATTGATCTAATCAAAATAAATTCTAATCTAGACAATTATGTAGAACTATTCTACAACTAGTCTAGACATGCATCAATCATATCTCATATGATATTTAAAATTAAATAATTTTTATTTGCTATTTTTTAGATGTTATTATAACATTTATAATATCAGAAAATAGTAAATAAAAAGATCTAAAAGATGATTTAATCAGATTAAATCAAAGACATGCAAAACTATTCTATAGAACTATTCTATTCTAGAACTAGTCATGCATATCTTCTTAATCTTAGATCCAAATCATTTAATTTTAATTTTTCTGATTTCATATCTGATCACATCTCATGTGACATCTGAAATCACTTTATTTTCTAATTAAAATAAAATTAAAATCAGATCTAAATAATTTAGAACCATGGCTCTGATACCAGTTGAAGGAAATCCTGATTTCCCGGTCCAGGTTCGTCCAGATCTGATTAGATCAAGAGATATATTTCAAAAATTTTCTCTTGATCTCAATTAGATCTTGATATATTTCAGATCTAATTCTTATTATTTTAATAAATAAAATAAAATAAGATAAATTAAATCAAATTCAATTTACCTGATTTGGGTAATCCTATTACCCTATAGATGATCCTGATTGCAGCGGAAGGTTCTGGATCTAGCCACGCAAGCGCCTGGCCTCTATCGGTATCCACTCAGGGTTGGATCTAGAGATCCTCTTCTTCTCTATCACACCTCCAAAAATTAGATCTGATCTGATCTGGAGGATCTTCAAAACTCTTTTGAAGATCTGCAGTCGTCCTTTTGCAGCAGCGCAGCCTTCTTGCTTTTGATCGCCTTTTCTTGATCTGAATCGCACCAACCTAAGTCCAAAACTCTTTTGGACGTGGAGAGCAAGGGGAGAAGAGACTATGGCATGGAGAAGGAGGGGAGAGGCAGCCTTAGGGTGTGGGGTTTCTCAATTGAATTGCATTCACTTTGAATTAGGGTTGGGCGCAGGGTCTTATTTATAGACCTCTTGTGATCCAACTCCTCTTCCTCTCAACCAATCACAACCCTTTGTGAAATCAGATCTAAATCTAATTGGTTGGAATAGAGACCCCTGGATTCCTCCTTAGAGGGCGTCTAAGACCAGTCAAATTGGATTCTTAGTAGAACTCTGATTGGAATCCAAAAGGGAGGTGGAGTCCTTGTCCAACAAGGACTCCTAGGCGCCTCCTACTTGGGCTCACGCCACCCTTGGCGTGCGCCCTTCTCCTTGCCAGGTTCTGGCAAGGGGACAGGCCCCCACCAGCTCTCCAATAGGTGCATGACATGTGGTCAAAAGTCAAAGGGTCAATGGTCAACGTTTGACCAGTCAAAGGTAGACTTTTGACCAAAGTCAAAGAACAAGAAATGGCAGGTGACCAAAAATGGCAGGTAATGTCTTACAAATAAGACAACCTATTCTGACTTGGACAACCTCCAGTCAGACCATATGAAGGCCTCTGATTGAGCACAAACTCCTTTGGCTCAGTCAGGACAACTTATTTGTGATAGTAAAAGAAGAACGTTAGGTTCAATCAAGTGCTAGCATGATTTCCTTGAACCTAATTGAATCTCATTCAGATCAATTGAACTAGATCAGTTCAATTGATGATCACCAAATTCAAACCCTTGTTTGTGTGACCCAGTTAGGTTCAGTTCTGTATGGTAATGGGATATGTCATGATCTCTATCATACGACATCATCGAAACTCCTTTCGATGGATCAGAACTCTTCTGATTCGAACAGCTAGAATGATCGATCATCTAAATCATTCTAATTGCTCCCAAAATCCACCAGTGACACCTAGCAGTATATGGTGGCAACCCATCAGAGCTGAATGCGAACCTCTTGGTGCAGCTACCTGTGTGATTAAGTTCTTCTATCTTGAGCCCCGATCAGATTAGGGTTAAGGTAAACTCGTCAAACCCTAGTCTCTGTCATATGATGTAATCATTCGATTCGAGTCCAATGTGAAAATCTAAATAGAAACTCTTTCTATTATTTCACTCTACCATGGCCATGGATTTCTGGACTTGATTCTCATGATCATCATAGGGCTACTCCTCTACCACCGAGGTAGATAGATTCCATCTTGATGCAATCCAGTTCCTACAATGAACATGCTATAGCCAACATACACCTCAGGGTTCCATATGGCTAGGAGACCGAGTAATGGTGTAGTCAAACTATAACACCCTCAAGGTGAACTGCCGATGCATCTCAGATCAAAGAACCAGACACACTACTGCAGCATCGAGTCAGTCATTGATGAGAAGGTAGACTTCCTAATGACTACTCGAGGTGGTCACGCTCAGTGCCCTCGTTCTCTAACGAGTACCTGTACTCTCGCTCCAGTGTCTCCACACCGTAGACTCAAGACTCATCTACTAAAGAGAAGCGATCGTACACCAACCTTCCGGATCAATCACCATCCTCGTGATGATCCTATGGTCGGAAGCTGTTTATGAGTTAATAATGATTATTCATGTCTTAAATTTTCAACTCTTGAAAATATGAATTATCATTACCATTAACTCAAAGGATGTATCACAGACACTAAATACACATGTGTGATAGAAAATAATCCATTTTATTAATCATAGTCAAAATTATAATTTTGCCCCTAGAAGTGTATTACAAGTGTCAACCAATTCTGGCTTCTAGGGCACATATATCTAACACTACCAAGTATGGACTATATCTAACATGATCATGATCCATCTCAAAGATATATATTATTTTGATGGTGCAATTAAAGAACATAAACATAAATCTAATTAATTTCTATAATTCATCCTAATTTGAGCACAGACCGTATCTTTCTATGATTACGATCTATCTCCTTAGTTATAAATTGCAAGAAAGTAAATAGTAAAGCATAAATAAGAAAAGTATGTTAATAATAAATAATCAAACTTTATTGTTCAATAAAAAAATAAACAAGGTTTAAATTACAAACTCTCATGCTTGGAAGACTTTCTTTACTTCTCAGGATACAAGACCTTTAGCTGCATATGCTTGAGATTCCTTTAGCTTCCAATATCTTTGAACTTCTTGGTGAAGGATAGAAGAAGAATGAGGAAGAAAGGAGAAAGAAAGAAGAAAAGAGAAAGGAAGAGAGGAGGAGAAGAGAATGGAGAGAGAGAGAGAGAGAGAGAGAGAGAGAGAGAGAGAGAGAGAATTTATGGGCTAAGAAGACCTAAAAGAGGCCTGAGAGGCTTGGAGGGCCTAAGAGAGGGCTAATCCCCTAGGAGGAGTGGTCTTTATGGCTTTTGGCATGATAGGGCTTAAATAGAGGAAAAGAGGGGACTTTTAGAGTCCTTCCTGAAGTCTAATTGATGTTTGGATCAAAATCTTTGTGCAGCTTGAATCCAGGCCATCAAATCATGATCATATGCCTCAAATCCCATCAAAATCCACCACTCAGCCTTTGAATCAATGCTGGATCAAATTTGGACTATTCAATCATGTGATTTGATGAATTTAGGCTGTTCGATTGTGCATAGGATGTGAGCTCAAAAGTGGCTCTCCCAAGTCTTGGAAACATGAGAAGATAGGTCATCAAAAGATGGGAGAGAAATCAGCCCGAATAGCAAAGTTTAGAAACTAAGCTAGTTCACCCTGAGATTGAGCCAACTAAGTTGAAAACTAGATCGACTCAGTCTAGAACTGGGTCAGCTATGTCTCAGAAGAAAATTCAGATAGAAAGTAGCATTTTTGGACTATTAGCATGATACACAAATGAGTCGGCTCAGTCTCAGATTGAGCTAACCCAATCATAGATTAGTCGGCTCAGTTTGAAACTAGGCTGGCTCAGTTTTTATGGGTTTATTTTATGTATGTGAGATATTTAGGTTTTGGAGAGTTTTTCTATGAGCTTGGGGCTTGATCCTTTTGTAAAGTATAAATACTGAAAATAGGTCAAGATTGTATATGATGCTGAATTCATTGAATAAAGCTCTTTTCTCCTAGAAAACTCTTGTGTTCTCTTTCTCTCTTTTCTCTTGAATCCATTATTTTGCTTCCGCATTGATCCTAAGAGATTGTTCCTTGTTGCTTGGCTAATCACCAGAGGCCACACCAATCTGAGAGAGGATAGTTTATCCTAATAATTGATATCAAAACAGTGTTATGTCGAAAGAAGGAAGACACCTAAGGTTACTACATCTAGAATTTGTTGCACCAGGTTTTATCCAAAATCTTCTTATTTTTTCATTGGTTGTCATTAGATTAAGGTGGAGATTGGTTACATGGAGGGACGATGATGCAGATGGTCGAAAAGAGGATCTAGAGTATTTAGATCTTCTTTGAAGGATAGTGTTACTGGTGTGTGATCTAAGAAGGATGTTAGGAATCTATTCTTGACTTGTTTGAAGTCATGGGATTGAGTGGATTCAAGATGGATTTCAATAAGTTTGATGGTAAGGAGAACTTTACCCTATGGCAGCAAAGGGTAAAGGACTTGCTGGTTCAGCAGAGGATCTACAAGATCTTGATAAGAGAAAGGCCTAAAAAGATCAGTGCTGAGGACTAGAAAAAGTTGGAGAAAATTGCTTTCAGCATCATTCGAATGTGCTTGGCCGATCAAATTTTGCCCGAGGTTTGCACAGAGACTATGGCAAAGGGGCTTTAGACGAGACTAGAGAATACAAACATGGGAAAGAACATGATGAACAAGCTGTGGTTGAAGAAACAACTGTATAGTCTGAGGATGCCCAAAGGTGGAGATCTTGTTGCACATATCCAAAGGTTCAATCAGGTGTGTTTTGAGATGATGAGTTTGGATGTGAAGATCGATGACGAGGTTCGGACATTGCTGCTATTATGTTCTCTCCCAGGTTCATATGATGGTCTCATAACAACTTTAGTTTATGGAAAGAAGACCCTAAACTATGAAGAGGTTGTTAGTATGCTTAGATCAAATGAGCAAAGGGAGAAGATCTGCAAGGGAGACCCTAAGTCTGAGATCTTGGCTGTGAATCAAAGACAGGAAAGATCTAAGAAGAAGGCAAGAAAAAAATCCAAGGATAGATCGAAGTCTCGAAATTAGAGGAAGATATTGAAATATTATAAATGTCATCAGCCTGGACACCTGAGGAGAGATTGTCTCTTTTTGAGATCAAAAAAAGGAAAGACCAGTAAGAAAGATGATATAGTTTCTGTGAGCAGTAGAGAAGACCTGTTAGTTATATCAGATGGATCCACAAAGTGTGAAACTATATGGATATTGAATTCAGCATGCTTGCACCACTATACTTCTCATCCGAAGTGGTTTGCTACATACCAGAAGGTCGATGGTCGAAGTGTCAGTCTTGGAGATGATCATCCATGTAAGATAGCTGGAGTTGGCTCTATCAGGGTGAGGATGTATGATGGTATTATTAGTACATTATCAAATATCAGCCATATACCAGAGTTGAAAAAGAATTTGATTTCTTTGGGCTACTTGAAGGAGCAGGATTATACTTTTAGTAGCCAGGCTGGGAGTGGATGTCTGAAAATTTTCAAGAAAGCTTTGGTGGTGATGAGAGGTAGAAGACTGAGCAACAATCTTTATAGAATGGAGGGCTCAGTGATGAATGATAGTGTAGAGGTGCTAGCAGTGGCACAGGAGGAGTAGATTTTATATCAGCTGTGGCACTATTGGATGGGCCATATGAGTGCCATGGACTCACTAAACTTAGCAAAAGAGGTATGATCCTAGTTCTAAAGAAGGAGGGCACAGATTTGTATGAGCCATGTATCTTTGGCAAACAATATAGGGTAAAGTTTGTCAGAAGTACCAAGTGCAGTGAAGGAGTGTTGGATTTAGTGCTCTCAAATGTGTGGGGACCAGCTCCTGTATCAGCTAGAGGTGGAGCAAAGTATTTTGTCACTTTCATTGATGATTTCTCAAGAAAGGTGTGGGTTTATCTGATTTGAGAAAAATAAGAGGTGTTTACCCAGTTTAGAGCCTGAAGAGCTGAAGTAGAGGAGTTAGAGAGATAGATGAAGTATCTAAGGTCGGATAATTGTGGAAAGTATACTAGCCTGGAGTTCAGGGGGTACTGTGAGAAAAATGATATCAAATGTCATTACATGATGAAGATGAGTCCCCAATAGAATGGTGTCATGAAGAGAATGAATCGGACATTGATCGAGAAGGCATGGAGTTTGAGGCTGTAGACATCACTTTCAAAATCTTTTTGGAGTGATGCCTTAATTTTTTCTTATTTTCTTGTGAACAGGTCCCCACATCGTAAGCTAAACGGATACATTCCAGAGAAGGTCTGGAGTGGAAAGAAGGTGGAGCTTGGCTACCTGAAGGTCTTCGGTTGCCTGACCTATGCATATTTGGAGGCAACCGAGAGGAGCAAATTGGATCCAAAATATTGAAAGATGACATTCATAGAATATCCATAAGGAGTCAAGGGATACCTGCTGTGGGACTCTCAGGCATAGAAGTCAGTGATCAATAGGGACATTATGTTTGATGAGGAGAGCATCTTGAGGATGTCTGGAATAGATAGAACTGGAGGGACAAAGGTGAATAGCAGTGGCCAATCTGAGATAGATGACATGCAGTCCGAATCCATGTGTAGGAGTGTTCTTATTGAGATGGAACTGGATAGAAGAAAAGATACTCAGATGGAAAATTGGTATGAAGTGCCAGCAGTTCAGTTGGATGTGTAGGATCAGCCACAGACATCAGATGGAGATGTGCCAGTGGGTGTGGCTTTGCACAAACCCCAGCATACACTCATCACTACTATTAAAGATCTAGAAAATTATGCAGAGGCTATGGAGTGTGAGGATCATGATTCATGGATACAGGCCATGATGGTAGAGTTGGAATCACTTAAAAAGAATCAGACATGGCAATTGGTGGATCGTCCAGAAAGTGCTCGATCTATTGGCTTAAAGTGGGTGTTCATAAAGAAAGAGGAACCTTCAGAATAAGATGGAGTTAGATTCAAAGCAAGACTAGTAGCAAAGGAATACTCACAAAGGGAAGGGATTTACTATACAAAAATTTTCTATCCTATGGTGCGTTATACATCTATTCAAATTTTACTATCACTAGTGGAATAGTACAACATGGAGTTGGAACAGATGGATGTGAAGATGGCCTTCCTTCATGGCATATTGAAGAAAAGGATCTACATAAAGCAGCCAAATGGTTTCATGCAGGATGGACAGGAAGAAAAGATGTGTTTACTCAAAAAGTCTTTGTATGGCATGAAACAGTCCCCTCATCAGTGGTATCGAAGATTTGATAGTTTTGTTTTAAGCTTGGGTTTCAGTAGATGTGAACATGATTGCTATGTCTACGTCAAGGATATAGATGAGGAGGATGCCTTATACCTACTATCATATATAGATGATATGCTTATAGCTAGTAGAAGCATGGAAGCTGTGAAAAGATTGAAAAGGATATTATCATCTGAGTTTGAGATGAAGGATTTAGGTCCAACTAAGAAAATCCTTGGAATGGAGATTTGCAGAGATAGGTGCAAAGGAGTGCTCCATTTGTCATAAGGAAGATATGTCCAAAAAGTTCTAGAGAGATTTGGGATGGAGAAGGCCAAACCTGTAGAGATGCCATTATCAAGCCATATATCTCTCTCTAAGTTACAAAGCCCCCAATCAGAAGAGGAAGGAGAATACATGGAAAGAATCCCTTATGGGAATGCTGTAGGCAGTGTGATATACACTATGGTGTGCTGTGTTAGATATATGTGCCCTAGAAGCCAGAATTGGCTGACACTTGTAATACACTTGTAGGGGCAAAATTATAATTTTGACTAAAATCAATAAATGGGTTATTTTCTATCATATATATGTATTTAGTGTCTGTGATACATCCTTTGAGTTAATGGTAATGATAATTCATATTTTCAAGAGTTGAAAATTTAAGACATGAATAATCATTATTAACTCATAAATTGCTCCTGACCATAGGATCATCACGAGGATGGTGATTGATCCGGAAGGTTGGTGTACAATCGCTTCTCTTTAGTAGATGAGTCTTGAGTCTATGGTGTGGAGACACCGGAGTGAGAGTACAGGTACTCGTTAGAGAACGAGGGCACTGAGCGTGACCACCTCGAGTAGTCATTAGGGAGTCTACCTTCTCGTCAATGACTGACTCGATGCTGCAGTAGTGTGTCTGGTTCTTTGACCTGAGATGCATCGACAGTTCACCTTGAGGGTGTTATAGTTTGACTACACCATTACTCGGTCTCCTAGCCATATGGAACCCTGAGGTGTATGTTGGCTATGACATGTTCATTGTAGGAACTGGATTGCATCAAGATGGAATCTATCTACCTCGGTGGTAGAGGAGTAGCCCTATGATGATCATGAGAATCAAGTCCAGAAATCCATGGCCATGGTAGAGTGAAATAATAGAAAGAGTTTCTATTTAGATTTTCACATTGGACTCGAATCGAATGATTACATCATATGACAGAGACTAGGGTTTGACGAGTTCACCTTAACCCTAATCTGATCGGGGCTCAAGATAGAAGAACTGAATGACACAGGTAGCTGCACCAAGAGGTTCACATTCAGCTCTAATGGGTTGCCACCATATACTGCTAGGTGTCACTGGTGGATTTTGGGAGCAATTAGAATGATTTAGATGATCGATCATTCTAGCTGTTCGAATCAGAAGAGTTCTGATCCATCGAAAGGAGTTTCGATGATGTCAATGATAGAGATCATGACATATCCCATTACCATATAGAACTGAACCTAATAGGGTCACACAAATAAGGGTTTGAATCTGGTGATCATCAATTGAACTGATCTAGTTCAATTGATCTGAATGAGATTCAATTAGGTTCAAGGAAATCGTGCTAGCACTCGATTGAACCTAACGTTCTTCTTTTGCTATCATAAATAAGTTGTCCTATCTGAGCCAAAGGAGTTTGTGCTCAAACAGAGGCCTTCATATGGTCTGACAGGAGGTTGTCCAAGTCAGAAAAGGTTGTCTTATTTGTAAGACACTACCTGCCATTTTTGGTCACCTGCCATTTCTTGTTCTTTGACTTTGGTCAAAAGTCTACCTTTGACTGGTCAAACGTTGACCATTGACACTTTGACTTTTGACCACATGTCATGCACCTATTGGAGAGCTAGGTGGGGGCCTGTCCCCCTACCAGAACCTGGCAAGGAGAAGGGCACATGCCACCCTAGGCTTGTGCCCAAGTTGGAGGCGCCTAGGAGTCCTTGTTGGACAAGGACTCCATCTCCTTTTTGGATTCCAATTAGAGTTCTTCTAAGAACCAACTTTGACTGATCTTAGGCACCCTCTAAGGAGGAATCCAGGGGACTCTATTCCCACCAATCAGATTTAGATCTGATTTCACAAAGGGTTGTGATTGGTTGGGAAGAAGAGGAGTTGGATCACAGCTAGTCTATAAATAAGACCCTGCGCCCAACTCAGATTAAATGCAATTCAATTGAGAAACCCCATGCCCCAAGGCTGCCTCTCCCCTCTTTCTCCACGCCATAGTCTCTTCTCCCCTTGTTCTCCACGTCCAAATGGAGTTTTGGACCCTGGTTGGTGCGATTCAGTTCAAAGAAAGGCGATCAAAAACAAGAAGGTTGCGCTGCTACAAAGGACGACTGCTCATCTTCGAAAGAGTTTTGAAGATCCTTCAGATCAGATTCAGATCTGATTTTTGGAGGCGTGATAGAGAAGAAGAGGATCTCAAGATCCAACCTGAGTGGATACCGGTAGAGGCCAGGCACTTGCATGGCTAAGATCCAGAACCTTCCGCTGCAAACAGGATCATCAACAGGGTAATAGGATTACCCAGATCAGGTATATTAAATTTGATTTAATTTATCTTTTAATTTTATTTTATTAAAATAATAAGAATTAGATCTAAAATATATCAAGATCTAATTGGGATCAAGAAAAAAATTTTTGAAATATATCTCTTGATCTGATCAGATCTGAACGAACCTGGACCGGGAAATCAGAATTTCCCTTCAACTGGTATCAGAGCCATGGTTCTAAATTATTTAGATCTGATTTTAAATTTGTTTTAATTAGAAAATAATTGATTTTAGATGTCACATGAGATGTGATCAGATCTAAAATCATAAAAAATTAAAATTAAATAATTTGGATCTAAGATTAGAAGATATGCATGACTGGTTCTAGAATAGAATAGTTCTATAGAATATTCTTGCATATTTTTGATTTAATCCAATTAAATCATGTTTTAGATCTTTTTATTTACTATTTTTTGATATTATAAGTGTTATAATAACATCTGAAAAAATAGTAAATAAAAATTATTTAATTTTTGAATATCATATGAGATATGATTGATGCATGTCTAGACTAGTTGTAGAATAGTTCTACATAATTATCTAGATTAGAATTTATTTTGATTAAGATCAATTTAAATCTAATTTTTTAGATTATTATGAGATAATTTAGATCTGAAAATATGCATGATTTGATACATGAGATGTATGCAAAATATGCCATGATTAGATCTACTTTATATATGAGATATATGATATAGATCTGATATTGTTTTGTAGTATTGAATGTTCCTGATTAAGGCGTTCCTCTTGGCCGTCCGATCATAAGAACGAAGAAGGGTTTAAAGGCCCTCTCTTTCCATTCGATGGGGTGTTCTTATGATGTGTAGGGGTGCTGCATGTTCATCCTTAATCAGAAACCCAAAACTTACTTTCTGCAAAACCCTAGATCCTGAAACCCTAGGATTTATTGTGCATATTTTGTTTATGAACCCTACTTAATTAAGAATTAAGATTATGGAATATCAATTAGGTCTAAAATTGAGAATTTTAAATCTAAGACATATTCATAATACTGGGTTCGGGCTTGGGTAGCTCAATTAGGTCTAAGCGGTTGATCAAATCCGAATCAAGAGTTGGTTAGATGGGATCAACAATGCTTAAATTGACCAGCCTAATAGGATTAAGTCTGGGTCAAGATCGAGTCACGATCAAGCAAGACCTAATTAGGCTCAGAGGTTAGAGTCTGGATTATAGGCTAACCCAATTGGTTCTGACTCAACAATTTGGTGTCTAAGGTAAGTTTGGCACAGACGACCGACTGATTTTTAATTGGAAGCTACTCGACCTGAATGCGTTCTTGTACGAGTTAATGGCATATTCCTTCCACCGATCTCACTTACCTGGCCATATCTGTTGACACAGTTCTGATCTGAGGTGGTCAATAATCCGAGCTAACCCATGCCACTAGGTTAGTCATAATTGTTATGACTAAGCCAAGTCTAGTTTAATGAGACCTGAATCAATTCTCCCTAAGAAAAGATTAAGTCTGAGGTCTTCCACCATTGTAGATGTGCGGGCCCTTCCCGGGGTTGATTGTTCTCGGCTGGATACAGTGGCTCAGTTGCACCGGGAAGATGCAACCATGTCTATTAGGCATTGGATGCTATGGGCTGGAGGATGAGTTGGGCTCAATATTTTGGATACGGTGAGAGACTCAATTAGGAACCCAGTCTATGCAAATGGTGGGTCTGACTTAACTAAGGAGTGGATCAATATTCTGGATACGGTGAGATTCATGAATTAGAGACCAAGTTTGGGTGCACCATGATTAGAGAATCATTGAACAAGAGTTGTTCACTCATTGGCTAACCCATCACCAATAACTGTTAGGTGAGGTGATGAGTCAGTTGGTGAGACCGCACCACCCACTAGAAATCATTAATCGTGGAGATTTTCGCATCTCTACAGAGGGAGTGTAGGGATCCGAGAAAATAGTGGGAGCTAATTTATTTAAAAATAAAATTTCTAAACAAATTGGTCAAGTCAAAATTATAGTATCTAACTAGAATCTTTGACTCTCTACAGGAATATGTCTGCGTCCAACCCATTGGCACGTATCCTGGACACACATAGACTGACCGGACCCAATTATAAAGATTGGCTTAGGAACTACAAAATTATTTTGGGTTCCGAGAAGTTAACCCATGTTTTGGACCAGGACCCTCCCACATTACCAGCCCATCCATCTGTTGAACAGAGAGCGTCTCTGGAAAAATGGATTGACGAAGATAATAAGGCCAGATATTACATGTTGGGCTCGATGTCTGATGAGCTCCAGCGCCAACATGAGGATATCGGGACTGCTCGCCAAATGTTGGCTCACCTACAGGAGATGTTTGGTGAACAGAGTCGCGCAGCCAAATATCAAGTCACGAAATGACTTTTTAAGGCTAAGATGCGTGATGGGCAGTCAGTCCAAGATCACTGTCTGACAATGATCAAGGACATGGAAGAGCTTGAGAAGCTCGGTGTGAAGTTGGACTTGGACCTACAGAACGATATCATTCTGCAATCCTTGACTGATGCATATGGGCAATTCATCATGAATTACCACATGCATAAACTTCAGAATTCCTTGGCCGAGTTAATGAATATGCTGGTTACCGCTGAGCTTTCTATGAAAGGTTCTAAAGGCTCAGTTCTTGCTATGGAACGGACTTCTTCCAAAAGAAAGTCTTATGGAAAGAAAAAGAAGTCTGTGAAAAAGCAAAAGGTGGAAGGATCAAAGAAGAAGAAGGCAGAATCGAAGAAAAAGGCCGATGGCAAAGGAAAGTGTTTCCATTGCAACAGCGACGGCCATTGGAAGCGGAACTGCCCTACTTACCTGGCCACCCTGAAGAACAAGAAGGAAGGTCCTTCTGGAGGTATGCTCGTTATTGAGTCTAACCTTACGGTTTCTTCTGCATCCAGTTGGGTGCTTGACTCTGGTTCTAGTGCTCATCTGTGCACTTCTATGCAGGGTCTTGAGGATAGCAGGAGGCTGAGGGATGGAGACATGATCCTACGCATTGGTAATGGAGCAAGAGTTGCTGCAGTAGCCGTGGGAACATACCCTCTTCGATTACCATCTGGTTTAGACTTAGTTTTGAAAGACTGTTATTTTGTGCCTGCAGCTAGCAGGAATTTGATTTCTGTTTCATGCTTAGCACAAGAAGGTTATGTGATCACCTTCTTTAAGGACCATTGTAACATTCTTTATGAAAGAAATAAAATTGCAAATGGTTTCCTTATTAATGGTCTTTATCAGCTACATATTGATGTACCTGTTCTAACTATCGAGCAAAACGTGAATGCCAAACGACCTAGGGATAGTCCAAATGACAGATATCTATGGCACTTGAGATTAGGTCATATAGCAGAAGATAGGATCAACAAATTGGAGAAAAATGGGCTATTGAGTCCATTGACTTCTGAGTCATATCCAACTTGTGAATCCTTGTCTTCAAGGCAAAATGACTAAACTCCCTTTTGTTGGACATGGGGAGAGGGCCACAGATCTCCTTGCCCTAGTACATACTGATGTGTGCGGCCCATTTGATGTGCCGGCTAGAGGCAATTTTGTCTACTTCATTACCTTTACCGATGATCTGTCTAGGTATGGGTATGTGTATCTTATGAGACACAAGTCTGAAGCCTTTTGAAAAGTTCAAAGAATTCAGACATGAAGTAGAAAAACAAACTGAAAAACCCATTAAGGTTCTTCGATCAGATCGAGGAGGTGAATACCTTAGCAGGGAATTCCTAGACTATCTCAAGGATAAATGGCATAGTCTCTCAATGGACTCCACCAGGAACACCTCAACTCAACGGGATTTCAGAATGGAGAAATCGGACTCTATTAGGATATGGTTCGATCCATGATGAGCTTCACAGACCTCCCTGATTTTCTTTGGGGACACTCATTGTTAACTTCAATTTATCTACTGAATAGGGTTCCCTCTAAAACCGTTCCTACCACACCGTATGAGATATGGCACGGTAAGAAACCAAGTCTGAGTCATCTCAGAATTTGGGGTTGTCCGGCTCATGTCAAAAGACAACAAGCGGACAAGTTAGAGTTTAGGTCCTTCAGAGCTCGATTCATAGGATATCCTAAAGAGTCATTAGGATACTATTTCTACATTCCAGAAGACCACAATGTGATTGTGAGTCGACATGCCATCTTTCTTGAAAAATAGTTTATTCAAGATAGCGGCATTGGAAAACAGATCAAGCTTGATGAGAAAGTCTCACAAGTACAACGAGCTAAGGACCAATTGGAACCAAATCAGGTTGAGCCAATAAGAACACTACCTCCTCCACCTCGTAGATCGGAAAGAGTTTTCCATCCCCCTGAAAGATACTTAGGTATTATTTCAGAGGATGTAGAGAAAATGTTCCTCGTAGGTAATGGTGCTCATGGTGATGATCCCAAAACCTACAACGAGGCGATATCAGATATCGACTCCGAGAAATGGCTAGAGGCAATGCAGTCAGAAATTGACTCGATGCACTCAAACCAAGTCTGGACCTTGGTAGATCCACCAGAAGGTATAGTACCTATTGGGTGTAAATGGATCTTCAAGAGAAAGATTGGTGCAGATGGGAATGTGGAGACATTCAAGGCTAGACTAGTGGCAAAAGGTTATAGTCAACGCGAAGGCATTGACTATCAGGATACCTTTTCCCCAGTAGGCTATGCTAAAATCCATCCGCACATTGCTTGCTGTTGCAGCCTATTTCGATTATGAAATATGGCAAATGGACGTGAAAACGGCATTCCTAAATGGATATCTTGAGGAAGATATCTATATGGAACAGCCGCTAGGTTTCACATCCAGTGATACTGATCACAAGGTTTGCAAGCTGCAAAGGTCCATATATGGACTTAAGCAAGCATCTCGGAGCTGGAACACTCGTTTCAATGATGTGATCAAAAAGTTTGGTTTCATCAAAAATGAAGAGGAACCATGTGTTTTCAAAAGGGTCAGTGGGAGCGCTGTTGTCTTCCTCGTATTGTACGTGGATGACATCCTCCTTATTGGGAATGATATTCCCATGTTGACATCAGTCAAGATGTGGTTGTCCAAGGAATTCTCCATGAAAGACCTAGGTGAAGCATCCTTTATTCTAGGAATTAAGGTCTATAGGGATAGACCGAATAGGATGCTAGGACTTTCACAGAAGATGTACATAGAGAAAGTACTAAAGAGGTTTAGTATGGAAAACTCTAAGAGGGGATTAATACCCTTCAGACATGGTATTCATCTTTCCAAGAAGATGTGCCCCAGCACACCTGAGGAAATAGAACGCATGAGCAAGATCCCTTATGCTTCTGCAATAGGGAGCCTCATGTATGCCATGCTATGTACACGACCTGATATAGCCCATGCTGTGAGTGTCACAAGCAGATATCAGTCAAATCCAGGTGAAGAACACTGGACTTCTGTGAAATGTATCCTTAAGTACTTGAGAAGAACTAAGGATATAATGTTGGTCTTTGGTAATGGAGAACTCCAAGTCCAGGGATACACAGACTCAGATTTCATGTCTGATATAGATGATCGAAAGTCGACATCTGGCAGACTGTTTGTGTGCAATGGTGGTGCTGTCAGCTGGAAGAGTTCCAAGCAAACGGTGATACCACCTCCATCCACGATTACCTCGAAAAGGGTTATGTCGAGGTCAAGAGAGTCAACTCCGCAGATAATGTGGCAGACCCACTTACAAAGCCGTTGGGCCAGCAGAAGATCGAAGCCCACCTTGAGAAGATGGGACTTAGACTTGTAGCCAATTGGCTTTAGGACAAGTGGGAGATTGTTAGATATATGTGCCCTAGAAGCCAGAATTGGCTGACACTTGTAATACACTTCTAGGGGCAAAATTATAATTTTGACTAAAATCAATAAATGGGTTATTTTCTATCACATATGTGTATTTAGTGTCTGTGATACATCCTTTGAGTTAATGGTAATGATAATTCATATTTTCAAGAGTTGAAAATTTAAGACATGAATAATCATTATTAACTCATAAATTGCTCCCGACCATAGGATCATCACGAGGATGGTGATTGATCCGGAAGGTTGGTGTACAATCGCTTCTCTTTAGTAGATGAGTCTTGAGTCTACGGTGTGGAGACACCGGAGCGAGAGTACAGGTACTCGTTAGAGAACGAGGGCACTGAGCGTGACCACCTCGAGTAGTCATTAGGGAGTCTACCTTCTCGTCAATGACTGACTCGATGCTGCAGTAGTGTGTCTGGTTCTTTGACCTGAGATGCATCGGCAGTTCACCTTGAGGGTGTTATAGTTTGACTACACCATTACTCGGTCTCCTAGCCATATGGAACCCTGAGGTGTATGTTGGCTATAGACATGTTCATTGTAGGAACTGGATTGGCATCAAGATGGAATCTATCTACCTCGGTGGTAGAGGAGCAGCCCTATGATGATCATGAGAATCAAGTCCAGAAATCCATGGCCATGGTAGAGTGAAATAATAGAAAGAGTTTCTATTTAGATTTTCACATTGGACTCGAATCGAATGATTACATCATATGACAGAGACTAGGGTTTGACGAGTTCACCTTAACCCTAATCTGATCGGGGCTCAAGATAGAAGAACTGAATCACACAGGTAGCTGCACCAAGAGGTTCGCATTCAGCTCTGATGGGTTGCCACCATATACTGCTAGGTGTCACTGGTGGATTTTGGGAGCAATTAGAATGATTTAGATGATCGATCATTCTAGCTGTTCGAATCAGAAGAGTTCTGATCCATCGAAAGGAGTTTCGATGATGTCGATGATAGAGATCATGACATATCCCATTACCATACAGAACTGAACCTAACTGGGTCACACAAACAAGGGTTTGAATCTGGTGATCATCAATTGAACTGATCTAGTTCAATTGATCTGAATGAGATTCAATTAGGTTCAAGGAAATCGTGCTAGCACTCGATTGAACCTAACGTTCTTCTTTTGCTATCATAAATAAGTTGTCCTGTCTGAGCCAAAGGAGTTTGTGCTCAATCAGAGGCCTTCATATGGTCTGACTGGAGGTTGTCCAAGTCAGAAAAGGTTGTCTTATTTGTAAGACATTACCTGCCATTTTTGGTCACCTGCCATTTCTTGTTCTTTGACTTTGGTCAAAAGTCTACCTTTGACTGGTCAAATGTTGACCATTGACACTTTGACTTTTGACCACATGTCATGCACCTATTGGAGAGCTGGTGGGGGCCTGTCCCCCTGCCAGAACCTGGCAAGGAGAAGGGCGCACGCCACCCTAGGCGTGTGCCCAAGTTGGAGGCGCCTAGGAGTCCTTGTTGGACAAGGACTCCATCTCCTTTTTGGATTCCAATTAGAGTTCTTCTAAGAACCAACTTTGACTGGTCTTAGGTGCCCTCTAAGGAGGAATCCAGGGGACTCTATTCCCACCAATCAGATTTAGATCTGATTTCACAAAGGGTTGTGATTGGTTGGGAAGAAGAGGAGTTGGATCACAGCTAGTCTATAAATAAGACCCTGCGCCCAACTCAGATTAAATGCAATTCAATTGAGAAACCCCACGCCCCAAGGCTGCCTCTCCCCTCCTTCTCCATGCCATAGTCTCTTCTCCCCTTGCTCTCCACGTCCAAAAGGAGTTTTGGACCCTTGGTTGGTGCGATTCAGATCAAAGAAAGGCGATCAAAAATAAGAAGGCTGCGCTGCTGCAAAGGACGACTGCTCATCTTCAAAAGAGTTTTGAAGATCCTCCAGATCAGATCCAGATCTGATTTTTGGAGGCGTGATAGAGAAGAAGAGGATCTTCAGATCCAACCCAAGTGGATACCGGTAGAGGCCAGGCGCTTGCGTGGCTAAGATCCAGAACCTTCCGCTGCAAACAGGATCATCAACAGGGTAATAGGATTACCCAGATCAGGTAAATTAAATTTGATTTAATTTATCTTTTAATTTTATTTTATTAAAATAATAAGAATCAGATCTGAAACATATCAAGATCTGATTGGGATCAAAAGAAAAATTTTTGAAATATATCTCTTGATCTGATCAGTTCTGAACGAACCTGGACCGGGAAATCAGGATTTCCCTTCATGCTGTAGACTAGATATAGCACATGGAGTGAGCATGGTTAGTAGATATATGGCTAACCCTAGGAATGAACACTGAAAAGCATTGAAATGGATATTGCGATATCTGCATGGAATAAGAGATTATGGTTTGGTATTTGGTGAACATCTAGGAGGATTTGAAGATGGAGGTTCGAGTCCTTTGGAAGGATTTGTAGATGCGAATTATGTAGGCGATCTTAGTACATGAAGGTCTACTTCTGGATACTTTTCTATGTATATAGTGGATCGATGTCTTGGAGATCAATCCTTCAGCTAATTACGATCTTGTCTACTATAGAGGTTGAGTATATTGGAATAACGGAGGTTGCAAAGGAAGCACTTTGGCTTAGAAGCCTAATTATTGAGTTAGAGGTAGAGCAGAGTAAGGTTACACTATTCAATGATAGTCAGAGTGCTATGTTGTTAGCATAGAACCCAATCTATCATGTGCGTAGAAAGCATATAGACATGAGGTACCATAAGATCAGAGAGCTAGTTGAGGAAGGTGAACTGAAACTGATGAAGGTCCATAACAAGAAGAATTAGTCTGATGCACTCACGAAGGTACTCTTCAGAGGCAGCTTTCAGATGTGTGTAGCAAAGATGGATTTACTGAGAAGAGATAAGTTCACAAAGACTTGGAAGCACCAAGATGGAGAATGTGAGCTTAAATGTGGTGCTCCTAAGTCTTGGAAACATGAGAAGACAGGTCATGGGAAGACGAAAGTAAGATGGAAGAGAAATCAGTACAAGTAGCAAAGTTTAGAAACTGAGCCGGCTAACCCTGAGACTGAGCTGGCTAAGTTAGAAACTATGCTGGCTCAGTCAAAGATTGGGTTGGCTATGTCTCAAAAGAAAATCCAAATAGAAAGCAACATTTTTGAATAGCTGGCATGGTACATAACTAAGTCAACTTTATCTCAGACTGAGCCGATCCAGTCGTAGGTTAGCTGGCTTAGTCTGTAACTAGGCTAGCTCAGTTTTTGCGGATTTGTTGTGTATGTGGGATGTTTGGATTTTGGAGAGTTTGTCTATGAGCTTGGGGCTTGATTCTTTTGTAAGGTACGAATATTGAAAATAGGTCAAGGTTGTATATGATGCTAAATTCATTGAATAAAGCTCTTTTCTTCCGAAAACTCTTATGCTCTCTTTCTCTCTTTTCTCTTAAATCCATTATTTTACTTCCGCGTTGATCTTTGGAGATTGTTCCTTATTGCTTGGCTATTCACCAGTGGCCACGCCGGTCTGAGAGAGGATAGTTTATTCCAACATAGAAAACTTGGGAAGTCCTGATCAAATCAGAATCATTTTGCACCGTTGGATCTTGACTAGTTGTGATTTTAACCGTAAGATGGTGCAAATCAACCCCCACTTCCGCCTAAACTCTTCAGTCATTTGTTGGATCCACTATTTGGGGTGACATTTGCCATTTGATCATGCAAATCGCAAGTGCTCCGTGCCGTCCTCTTGAGCTGGGTGAAAGTCGGGTCTACCACCCACCTGTGCATCGTATGATAATTGATGTCATGGTGACATCATCCTAACTAGACCATTGGGCTGGGCTGGATGAGTTCGCATGGGCCGTGATTGGGCTACAATCAATTTGAGCCAATTTTTTCTGAGCTAGTTTGGACTGAACTGGCTGGCCTTCTTTTTGTTCTATTTTTTTTATTTAAAAACTTTCGGCCTTCATGTTTTCTCCATTTTAGCTTTGATTTGTATCAAATTTGATTTATTTTAACCCATAAATCGAGCTCTTTGCATTAGTGAGCTTTTTTCTACAAAACATAAATAAAAAGCATCAATTCTTAAAATAAACATTGATTAATATATAATTTAATATTTTTTATTAATATATTTATGGTATTTATCATACCCTCAGCTTGAGTTTTACTCAGCGTCGAGTAAAGAAAGAATTTAGTTTTAGATACTTTTCAGACTTACTATTTCAAATTTTACCTAGTAATTTTCAAAAGGATCATTGATGTTCAGCAGAGCATAAGTGACGTATGTCATTAGGATATTAGTACATACCAACAAAAATTAAGTGAAGAACATTACACCTTCTCTGATCTTCTTCTAAATTGTCCCTATCTTTATCTATAAATCGTCTCTCTATCATTTAGGTAAGTATATCATTACTTTCGTTCTTCTTTTATTGATAAGTTTTTTATTCACATTGCCTACTTTTTAATGTGAATATCATTGCTTATTTAGGCAATGAAATCTGGTTACTTAGTAAAAAATTAAAATTTTATTTACTATTATTTTTATTATTTTTAATGTTGCACCACTATTGAGTATCTTAATCAAACAGGCTATGACTTAAGAATAGCTTTACAATGAGCTTTTTTGCCTTTCTTACCTTTTGATGTGAAACTCAATGCTTGCTTAGGCAAAGAGAACCTATTACTCAGTGAGAAATATATGAAAATTATTCTATTTTAAAAATATTTTTTATTTTATGAAGAAATGTATAGTTATCCTACATAAGTCCATAAAAAACTAAACACTTCTTTAATGCTAGTAGGAAAAGTAAAAAATGCTTAAAAAAAATTATTTATATTCTAGACTTAACATTTTATTGGATTTTCTTAATATTTGATCCCTTAGTATCTCATAAATTCATTGATCTGTGCATCAATTTTTTTTAAAAAAAAATGCTTGTTTTAATTCAATTCTTGAGCATAATTGAGTGTACTAACTTCTTTGAGGAGTCTAAAAATTTTTATTATCTTTTCTCCCAACTTAATTTTTGTTATCCTTAAAAAAGGAGAAATAGTGTGATAGATAAAAATAAAAGAAAAAAAAGTGTTCACCTAGCTTAATATATTTTTGGACTTGGCCTGGGCTTTATTTGTTCTTTGTTCAATATGGGTCTGTAGTTCTTCAATATGGGTCTGTAGTTCTCTCCCCAACTTAATCCTAAATTTAAAAGTAAGATAAGCTAAAATTAATAAGAAAATTTAAATGCAAAGACTGAGTTATTTTTCAGTAAGCACTAAGTTTAACATCTTCAATCAGATCTTATGAAGGAGTTTTATTTATAATCAATTTTCGTATGTCTTTCAAAATTTCAAAAGGATAAGGCCAATCAGGAAGCCTTATCATTATGGAAGTAAAATATTCATGGAATGCTTTACGATGATTAGACTTAGCCCGAACCAATAAAGTATATTAAGCAAGCATGCTATACTAGAATTTGTTATAAATTTTATAATGACCAGGAAGAAATTGTGTTTATTAGGCCAATATTAGGGATGGTGGTTTAGAAATTACTCCAACTATAGCTTGATCTATCGCAATCCCTTTCTTAGGTATAATGTATCTTGGCATCAACTCTTCTTGATATAAAGTATGGTACTTTTTTTAAATTAATTTTAAATCTATCTCCATATATTATTTTAATATTGTTGATAAATTTTGGAGACCATCCTCAAAAATAGTATAGAATATAAAAAAATCAGTCTTAAAATTATTATTCCTGATTTCAATAATATCCCCTCCAATAACTTCTTTTTGTGCTTTTAGAACACTTATAAGTTGGACTTTCTATTGAAAAATATGTCCCAAATTCAATCGTCAGCTTGTTAATGGTTGAACTATATTATAATTATAATTAATTTATTAATAAATAAAATAATTATTTTAGCATTTTCATCATAAAGTTTTCATCTTCTAATGAACTCCATTGTTCTGATGAAGTCCTTGGGACTATTTAGGTTCGATAAAGAGAGACTTTATTGATTAATCCTTAAATTAGTTCACGACCAAATGATAGGCTATTAATAAGGAAGACTGCATCTATCGAGCATAGGTTATCGTGTGCTATATAAATTGGTTGTTCTCTTAATCAAGAAGTGTGGAGATACTAGTACAGCATATAGGTAAGATATAAGGGTACATCATCATTTAACGTGACCAACTATAAAATATTTTGCTGTCGAAAATGTCTCTGATGGAATATAGGTATAAGTGTCCCTTAGACCTGAGATCACCTTAGTGGCTTGCAAGCAACTCATTATGCTTTGGTACTGGACCAACTAAATTTTTAATTCAGTAATGGAAGGTTTCTGGGCACACTCAAGTACTTACATAGTCTGTGTGTAATCAAGATTGGATTGACCACTTCAAGAGTTAGAGAAGAATGTATCACCGTATTTTAATATAGCAAAACGTTGGCTAGCATAATCCATGAGATAGATTTAGTATTTTGAAATACAATGTGGATAGCCTGATCAGAGTTGATAGTTAAACTCTGAGGCATCCTATGAGCATTTTGGTCAAGAGGATGAATTATATGAAAACTATATCCACATAGATTCTAAGGATGTTGTTCTACACATTCGACCTATTCGGCTATCGAGTATCATTGCTAGATGGTCACTTTGATTGGTACAAAAATTTATTTCTATGTTACTAGCTTATGTTCCGACCTATGAGGTCATACATATTAGAGTTTACGATCTAATCGAAAGGTTGATCAATGATTAAGAATCGTTCTAGGGTTAAATGATCAATATGATTCATGTTTAACCTAGTGCAAGTATTGCAAGAGGGTCGATTAGCAATTAGATTAGTAATTAAATATTATTTAATTAGATTTAGTTTGAACTTAATTGGATCAAAATCAATTAGTTTATTGGACAAGCCAAGTGCAAGGAAGAACTAGTCCTAGTTCAACTAGGACTTGGATCAACCCAATTTTCTAATTTGACTAAAAAATTAAATTAAATTAAAATTTAATTTAATCTAATTTAATTAGATTATTAATTAAATTATGATATAATTTAATTAGGTTGATTTACTTCTGATTTTATTTGATTTGAGAAACCATATTTGACCAAGTCAAATATGGAATCTTTGTGAGACTAGGATTCATATTCTTGCGCCACCTATACCCCACGCCCTAATGCCCAACTCTCTCTCTATTTTGGCATGAAATCTCTCTCTCTCCCTAAAGTTCATGCATGCTCATACTCTCTCTCTCTTTCCTATATGGTATTAAGTTGTAGACCAAGTCAATACATGGCATGTTGTTGTGGGATTGAATTCTATATGATAGAATCCCAACAAACTTGGACTCTTCCCTTTTGTCGCCCCCACCCTAATTTCTCTCCTTGATTTTCATGGTAAAAAGACAGATTTTGTGTGCCCCTCTCTGGTGGTCCATGCGAAAAAGAAAGGATGGGGTGCCCAAGAGTTGGGCGCCCCAACTTATTGCCTTAATTGAACATGCTTTGTCTAGGTATTTGACCTAGACAAGACTTCTCCTTATCTCATTATTTAAAATAAATTTTAGGCTTATTTATTTATCAATTCTAGACCATTAAGAGATTTTAGGCATGTCAAAATCAGAGAAAAACCCTTCTTGGACATTGGGTTTTCATAGACACCAATCTAGGTGTTTAGGTGAGAGAAGAAAGAAGAAGAAGAGGGTCTTCTTCTATGGTCTCTTCTATTCATTCTTTTTCTTCCATCTTTGAGATTTATTTTTAAGAGTATCTCAGATCTAAAGTCTCTACTTTTTCTCCTAATCTTTGAAGATTCTAAGTCTAGAAGAAGAAAGTATCAGATCGATCTTTGAAGAAGGATCAGCAAGGTACTATCATACTATGCTGATTTTCAAAGATCAAACTTCTGATCGAGATTCGTGATCTCGTGTGGACATCTCTTAAAGGCTGGACATGTTTATGGCTTACGACTTCATCCTCAAGCCTAGATCAGTAAGTTAGAACATCTAACTTATACATGTAATATGGATCTGATCCTTTGTTATATACCTGCTATAGATCTAGTATAGATCAATGTTGATGCGATCAACATCTTTTCTTCTTTCTTTTATTTTTTTAATTTTTTATTTAATATCATACCATAATCATGTAATATATCTTAAATCTAAGGTTTTCTCTAATTTTGTGAGTAAATTTTGATTTATTCCAATCTTTGGTTGCCTGATCTTGAAATAATTTCAAGATCTAGCCCTGAGCCCCTAAATCTAGTTTCTTCAATTAGTATTAGAGCCTAGATTTATTATTATATATTTATATGCATATATTTAGATTAATTTTAGATTATATTAAATTTATAATCTAATTATAAAATCTAAAAATAAAAATTTTGATTACATGAACTAATTATAAGGTTGTCCTGAGTAAGGTTTATCCCTTACAGTGGAGAGGTTGTCATAGTACGTGCTAAGCTAAAACATTGACCATAAAATTTTAGATTAGATCTAAAAAAATTTATGATCTAATTAAAAATATTTTAATCTAATTTTAATTATCATAAATATGTTAGATTTGATCTAAAGTAATTTATGATTGATTGAAATTAAAATTATTTTAGTTACATGAACCTATTTAGATTAGATCTAAAGTATTTTCATACTTATCTTATTTGCATATTGATTATGAATCAAACATGTAACTTGATTGGTAGAACCATATTATAAAAATATTTTATAAATATAAAAATTATTTTTGAAAAGACAAACCCCAATTCTTAGCATAAAACTTAATTAAGAATTAAAAAATTATTTGATTAGGATCTAGGATTGTAAATTAAAGATCCTAAAACATAAATCATAACACATTGGGTTAATGGGTTAGTAGAGATTAGGTTCATTAATTGGGTTAGACCTAGGGTTAGATTAAAGAATAGACTTAATTAGAGAATTGACTAAATCTAATCAATTATCGTCTTAGATTAGGTCAAGGATTCTCTAGATCAATTACAATAATTATAGTTGGTCAAGTCCATGTCTTTAACGAGATCCAAGATGGATTTAATTCTTGGCTACGCGGTCTAGCATGAACTATTAAGTTGATCTAATTGGACCTAATTAAACTAGTTGGTGTCTAAGGTAAACCAGATTGGTG
Source organism: Cocos nucifera (assembly GCA_006176705.1). Lineage (NCBI taxonomy): Eukaryota > Viridiplantae > Streptophyta > Magnoliopsida > Arecales > Arecaceae > Cocos > Cocos nucifera. The sequence goes on along the minus strand of QRFJ01003152.1, from coordinate 25,197 downwards.
GTCTTTAATTGTTAGTCTGCTTACCTAGCCAGTTTTTAAGGTGTCTGAGGCAAGCTTTGGCAGATCCTCCCATCAATCGAACTTACCTGGCCTGTTGATGAAATTATGTTTTGATCGGATCACTTGACTATTCGAGCTGATCCATGTCAACTAGGTAAATCAGTATGATTGATTTATGTGCTCTTAGACCAGCCTAATAATGGTCTTCCTTAAGCTAATTTGGTAAAGCCAGTGGAAGGATCATGATAAGCTAGTTCATCTGACCTTCTCACCTTCTTAAATTAAAATCTTCTAAAATTATTAGATCCTTAAAATAAAATAGTTATGATGATAACCAGATCATAGCCTCTCAATAAATGGATAATAATGGGTCCATTAGTTGGATAATCATTGGAAGCCTATAGGCCAGGTGCATTTCTGCTAATGGAATTATCAATCATAATATGATTTCTTGATTGCATCTCTCCAAATGATGGTTAGGTTGATCAACCATAGTTGGACATAATCATTCATTAGTTAGATGAATCAAGTATGATCATGTTAATGGTTGGACCTGTTAGATATATGTGCCCTAGAAGCCAGAATTGGCTGACACTTGTAATACACTTCTAGGGGCAAAATTATAATTTTGACTATAATTAATGAAATGGGTTATTTTCTTTAACACATGTGTATTTAGTGTCTGTGATACATCCTTTGAGTTAATGGTAATGATAATTCATATCTTCAAGAGTTGAAAATTTAAGACATGAATAATCATTATTAACTCATAAACAGCTCCCGACCATAGGATCATCACGAGGATGGTGATTGATCCGGAAGGTTGGTGTACGATCGCTTCTCTTTAGTAGATGAGTCTTGAGTCTACGGTGTGGAGACACCAGAGCGAGAGTATAGGTACTCGTTAGAGAACGAGGGCACTGAGCGAGGGCACTGAGACCACCTCGAGTAGTCATCAGGGAGTCTACCTTCTCGTCAATGACTGACTCGATGCTGCAGTAGTGTGTCTGGTTCTTTGACCTGAGATGCATCGGCAGTTCACCTTGAGGGTGTTATAGTTTGACTACACCATTACTCGGTCTCCTAGCCATATGGAACCCTGAGGTGTATGTTGGCTGTGACATGTTCATTGTAGGAACTGGATTGCATCAAGATGGGATCTATCTACCTCGATGGTAGAGGAGTAGCCCTATGATGATCATGAGAATCAAGTCCAGAAATCCATGGCCATGGTAGAGTGAAATAATAGAAAGAGTTTCTATTTAGATTTTCACATTGGACTCGAATCGAATGATTACATCATATGACAGAGACTAGGGTTTGACGAGTTCACCTTAACCCTAATCTGATCGGGGCTCAAGATAGAAGAACTAAATCACACAGGTAGCTGCACCAAGAGGTTCACACTCAGCTCTGATGGGTTGCCACCATATACTGCTAGGTGTCACTGGTGGATTTTGGGAGCAATTAGAATGATTTAGATGATCGATCATTCTAGCTGTTCGAATCAGAAGAGTTCTGATCCATCGAAAGGAGTTTCGATGATGTCTATGATAGAGATCATGACATATCCCATTACCATACAGAACTGAACCTAACTGGGTCACACAAATAAGGGTTTGAATCTGGTGATCATCAATTGAACTGATCTAGTTCAATTGATCTGAATGAGATTCAATTAGGTTCAAGGAAATCGTGCTAGCACTCGATTGAACCTAACGTTCTTCTTTTACTATCATAAATAAGTTGTCCTGACTGAGCCAAAGGAGTTTGTGCTCAATCAGAGGACTTCATATGGTCTGACTGGAGGTTGTCCAAGTCAGAATAGGTTGTCTTATTTGTAAGACATTACCTGCCATTTTTGGTCACCTGCCATTTCTTGTTCTTTGACTTTGGTCAAAAGTATACCTTTGACTGGTCAAACGTTGACCATTGACCCTTTGACTTTTGACCACATGTCATGCACCTATTGGAGAGCTGGTGGGGGCCTGTCCCCCTGCCAGAACCTGGCAAGGAGATGGGCGCACGCCAAGGGTGGCATGAGCCCAAGTAGGAGGCGCCTAGGAGTCCTTGTTGGACAAGGACTCCACCTCCCTTTAGGATTCCAATCAGAGTTCTACTAAGAATCCAGTTTGACTGGTCTTAGGCGCCCTCTAAGGAGGAATCCAGGGGTCTCTATTCCAACCAATCAGATTTAGATCTGATTTCACAAAGGGTTGTGATTGGTTGAGAGGAAGAGGAGTTGGATCACAAGAGGTCTATAAATAAGACCCTGCGCCCAACCCTAATTCCAATGCTATTAGATACGCCCCAAGGCTGCCTCTCCCCTCCTTCTCCACGACATAGTCTCTTCTCCTCTTGCTCTCCACGTCCAAAAGGTATTTTGGACTTAGTTTGGTGCGATTCAGATCAAGGAAAGGCGATCAAAAGCAAGAAGGCTGCGCTGCTGCAAAAGGACGACTGCAGATCTTCAAAAGAGTTTTAAAGATCCTCCAGATCAGATCCAGATCTGATTTTTGGAGGTGTGATAGAGACGAAGAGGTTCTCCAGATCCAACCCGAGTGGATACCGGTAGAGGCCAGGCGCTTGCGTGGCTAAGATCCAGAACCTTCCGCTGCAATCAGGATCATCTACAGGGTAATAGGATTACCCAAATCAGGTAAATTGAATTTAATTTAATTTATCTTCTTTTATTTTATTTATTAAAATAATAAGAATCAGATCTGAAACATATCAAGATCTGATTAAGGTCAAGAGAAAATTTTTGAAATATATCTCTTGATCTAATCAGATCTGGACGAACCTGGACCGGGAAATCAGGATTTCCCTTCAGGACCTAACTGAGACTTTCAATAGAGGTCCTTTCCTATTGAAAAGATACCTAGGGCAAAATTAAATTACTAAAAGTTATTTAGAAAAATAATTGGTCATGAACTTATCCTTAGATATACATGGGTTGACCAACCATAGTTGAGCTTGTGTGCAGTCTATTTGGATTCTAGTACCCACTAAAAAATTAGGATAATTTCTCGAATTAGAGGTAGAGGCTACTAGTTCAAATAAAATAGTGGAAGACCCTTTTGATTAAAGTCCAAATTTTTAGATTTAATAAATCAATTACTAATTAGGCTTTTGCTTCTCCTTTATGTAGTTAAACCCAAACCACATTTGCTCTATTCACTATTAGACAATGATAAACATATGGGACCCAACTTCGATAATAAGTATCGAAAGTTGAATGTTGTTCAGCAGCATGAAGTGGTTTATGCTGGGGCCTCTATGCCTAGTTTAAATATAAGATCCAAGAATAACCTAGATTAGGTAGAGTGGTTCCACTGAAGAAGCAAGGGCATTGGAAGAGGAACTATCTTTAGTATCTTGATTCCCATAACCCCAACAGGCTTAATAAGAGAGATGAGCAAGTAGTTGCTGATCAAGGATGTTATATGATAATATCTTAAAATTTCTCTATTTGTGATACTTCTACTAAGATATTGGATACCAAAAGTCTAATCCATATTTGTAATATATTGCAAGGACTTTAAATTAGTAGAAGATTTAAAAATAATGAGAGATTCCTGAATGTTGAAGATGAAAGTTCTGTTCTAGTTCTAGCTATGAGAATAGTTCAACTTATTCTCAATACTAATATCATTTCTTTAAATGAATGTCATTATTGTTCTTCCTTTCTGATGAATATAATCTCTGTTAGCCTTTTGGCCAAGATGGTTATTATTTATCTATATAAAGAGATTATTATGATATTATTATGAATGATGTTACAATAATACAAGGACAATAAATAAAGGGTATTTACGTTTTATCATAGCCTATGAGTGTAACGTACACTTCAATAAAATATTCTAGATTAGATAATATCTCTGATATCTATCTAGATCACATTAATAAGAATAGGATAAACAGGTTGACCCAAGAGGAAATCCTCGAAATCAGTGATTGTAAATCACTTTCAACCTATGAGTTCTGTCTTCTTGAAAAAATAACCAAGTCATCTTTTACTGAAAAAAGTGAGAGAACCACTGAGCTCTTAGGTCTAGTACATACCAATGTATGTGAACCAATGAGCACAGAAGCCAGAGGTCGATATTTTTACTTCATCACTTTCATAGATAATCTATCCAGGTATGTATATGTCTATCTGATAAAATATAAGTTGGATTCATTTGAAAAATTCAAAAGATTTTGAAGTGAAGTAGAAAAATAAACTAAAAAGAGTATTAAAACTCTTCAATCGGATCGAGGAGGTAAAAATCTATCAAGTGAATTCTTGACATATCTAGGAGAGAATGGAATTCTCTCACAATGGACTCCTCCAGAAACACCACAGTATAATGGTGTATTAGAAAGGAGAAATAAAACCTTGTTAGACATGGTTCGATCTATGATGGGGTTTGCTAGTCTGCCTATTTCATTTTAGGATTATGCTCTTGAGACTACATGTTATATCTTGAACAATGTACCAAGTAAATTTATCATAAAGACTCCATATGAGATATGGATTGGGCATAGGCCTACACTCTCTTACTTATGAGTTTGGCGTTATCTAGTCTATATCAAACATTTGCATATAGATAAGCTTGAACCCTAGTCTAATAAGTGTGTGTTTATAAGATATCCCAAAGAAAGAAAGGGTTACTATTTCTACCATACTGATTAATAAAAGGTGTTCATAGTCTTAAGATAATCTTTTTCGAAAAAAAGTTTCTTGGTGAAGGAACTGTTATCTTTAAGTTTGAACTTGATGATGTTTAATAAGTAGAAAGACCGACACCTATAGCTAAACCTGAGTCAGATTTGATTAGATTAGATTTGGAGCTCAATGTACCTGCATTATTAAGGCGATCTCGTAGAGTACCATGTTAACTGGATAGATACTACTATTTCTTAGTCTAGGATGGTGATCCCATCAAACTCAATGAGAATGATGAGGATCTAATCATCCATATGGATGTAATGCAAAGACTTGATTTTGAGAAATGGCTCGAGGCCATGAAGTCTAAAATGGAGTCCATATAGGTCAACGATGTGTAGACATTGGTTGACCGACCCAAAGGGATTAAACCCATTAGGTGTAAGTGGGTCTTCAAAAGAAAGAAAGATGATAGGTGAAAAGGTGGAGATCTATAAAGCCCATTTGGTTGCCAAGGGATATCGTCAATATTTTGGTATTGACTATGATGAGATATTCTCTCCCATGGCAATGCTCAAATCCATTCAGATTATGCTTGTGATAGCTGCCTATCTAGATTATGAGATCTGGTAGATGGATGTGAAGATATTTTTTCTAAATAAAAAACTGACCGAAGAGGTGTATATGATACAACTTGAGGGGTTCACATCCATAGATGAGTTCACGGTGTGTAAGCTTCAGAGATCTATTTATGGATTGAAGTAGGCATCTCAGAGTTGGAATATGTATTTTGATAAGATGATCAAAATGTATGACTTCATTAAGAATAGAGAAGGGCCCTGCATTTATAAATGGGCAAATGGCCCAACAATGGTATTCTTTGTCTTGTACATAGATGACATTCTTTTAATTGGGAATGACATCCCCACACTGTAGGAAATAAAATTTTGGTTGTCATCGTAGTTCTCCATGAAGGACTTGGGAGAAGCATCCTACATCCTAGGGATGAAGATCTGTAGGGATAGATCTAAGAGGATGCTTGGGTTAACCTAGTCCACGTACATAAATAGTATGCTAAAGAGGTTCAGCATGAAGAATTCCAAAAAGAGCTATCTCTCGATAGGACATGAAATTTCTCTCTAAGAAGGATTGTCCGACAACTCCTGAAGAGAGAGATTGTATGAGTAGAGTCCTATATGCTTCGATAGTGGGATCTATCGTGTAGACTATTGATGTAGAATCTAATTGTCGTCGGATCCAGCTGGAGTGGAGGTGGACGTGGTCACCGTCAGAGATCTGCAAAATAAAGTTTCATCCAAAGTCGATGGGGGGTGGCTCCGACAGGACCCTCCAACGATCAAGTCAGCTCTGACCAACAGAAATGGAGTGCTCGAAAATGAGTTCCACAGAGCTTAGAGAGGGAGAGGAGAGCTTAGAGCATAGAGTTAGCATATCTGGAGGGTCGTTTTTATAGGCGGAGCTTGATGGAGACAGCTACAGCTGTCAGGTAGTGAGTCGCTCGAGGTCTAGTGGAGTCGGTCTCGGGGAAAGGCACCGTCTGTAGCACCGCCTGCAATGGGTTGATGGTGATAGCCATCACCGCCTAGTAGCGGGTCACTATCGTCTGCAGCAAACTGATGGTGACGGCTGTAGCCATTTGATACTGGGCCATTCGGAGCTGAATGAAGGGTTGAAGAGCTTTGATGTGTACCCATTTCGGAGGTGTTCGGACTCCCAAAGGGAATATGGCTGGAGGGGGTCACCTAGGAGGAACAATAGCTGATGGAGCTCGAAAGGAGTTCGGCTCCCATAGGAATCCGTTTGAAGGAGGGATCCATGAATCTGGCCGAAGGAGGTGTCTGGGAGGTGTCCAGCTCTTGAAGAAGTCTAGCCGAGGGGATGTCTGGGAGGAGTCTGGCTCTTGAAGAGGTCTGGCCGAGGGGATGTCTGAGAGGAGTCCGACTGGAGTTCGGCTGTTGAGGAGTTCGACCGCTAGGAAGTTTGGCTGCTGGGGAGTTCGGCTCTTGAGGAAGTCCGACCGAGGGGACGTCTAAAAGGAGTCTAATTCGAGTTTGGCTATTGAGGAGTTTGGCCGAATAAGCTCAGCCTGTAAAGAGTTCAGTTGGTTGAAGGAGTTTGGCTAAGGCTCGTCTGCTAAAGCCCTTTCGTGACTACCGGTTGCACCAGCCTAAGCATTAGACTGAACTTCGGAGGGAGTGGGGTTTATCCCCAACAATAGTCCCCCCACTCCCGAGTTTGAAATTTGAAGGAAGGGAGTATTGAAACAAGCAACCGTCGAAGTCCTTTTCTGGGCTTTGCATTTATTGAAGTAGAAACTTGGAAAGATCTCTTCTTCAGCCAAGGTTGAAGTTGATGTCATTTCCGATGGTCGAGATTGGGGGTTGAGCTCCTCGGGGGCAATATTATCTCCTACAGCCGAGGTTGGCTTGGACCATCAAGGGAGATCTTATCTCCTATGGCCAAGGTTGCCTCAGTGGAGATCTTATCTCCTACGGGCGAGGTTGATGTGGGTGCTCGGGGGAGATCTTATCTCCTCCAATCGAGGTGGCCTCGGGGGAGATCTTAACTCCTATAGCCGAGGTTGATGCGGGCACTCGGGGGAGATCTTATCTCTTACAGCCGAGTTTGCCTCGGGGAAGATCTTATCTCCTGCAGTCGAGTCTGCTTTGGGAGAGATCTTATCTCCTACGGTCGAGGTTGCCTCGTGGAAGATCTTATCTCTTGCGGCCGAAGTTGATGTGGGTTCTTAGGAGAGATCTTATCTCTTGCAGTCGAGGTTGCTCGGGGAGATCCTATCTCCTGTAGTCGAGGTTGCCCTGGGGGAGATCTTATCTTCTGCAGTCGAGGTTGATGCGGGCGCTCGGGGGAGATCTTATCTCCTACAGCCGAGTTTGCCTTGGAGGAGATCTTACCTCCCGCAGCTGAGTTTGCCTCGGGGGAGATCTTATATCCTACAGCCAAGTTTGCTTGGGGGAGATCTTACCTCCCGCAGCCGAGTTTGCCTCGGGGGAGATCTTATCTCCTGCAACCAAAGTTGGCCCAAACCCTCAGGAGAGATCTTATCTCCTACGGTCGAGGTTGCCTCAGGGGAGATCTTATCTCCTACACTCGAGGTTGATGCAGGCTCTCGAGAGAGATCTTATCTTCTATAGCCGAGGTTGCCTTGTGGAAGATCTTATCTCCTACAGCCGAAGTTGGCCCGGACCCTCAGGGGAGATCTTATCTCCTACGGTCGAGATTGTCTCGATCGCTCAGGAGAGATCTCATCTCCAACCGAGGTTGACGCAGTCGCTCGGAAGTGATCCTATCTCTAGTTGAGCTTTTCTCTGATCTTATCTCTAGCTGAGGCTAGCTCCGTCGCTCGGAAGAGATCTTATCTCTGGTCGAGATTATCGCGGTTGTTCGGAAGAGATCTTATCTCTAGTTGAGGTTGTCACGATCATCCGGAAGAGATCTTATCTCTGATCGAGGTTGGCTTCATCACTCGAAAGTGATCTTATCTCTGGCGAGGTTGACGCGGTCGCTCGAGAGAGATCTTATCTCTAGCCAAGGTTATCTCGATCGCTTGGGAGAGATCTTATCTCAGACCGAGGTTGGCTCGATTGCTCGGAAAGAGATCTTATCTCTAGCTGAGGATGGCTCGGTCGCTCGGGAGAGATCTTATCACTGGCCGAGGTTGTCGTGGTCGCTCAAGAAAGATCTTATCTCTAGTCGAGGTTGGTGCAGTCATTCGAAAGAGATCTTATCTCTGGGCGAGGTTGGCTCGGTCGCTCGAAAGAGATCTTATCTCTAGCCGAGATTGTCGCGGTCGCTCAGGAGAGATCTTATCTCTAGTCGAGGTTATTGCGATCGCTCGAGAGAGATCTTGTCTCTAGCCAAGGTTGATGCTATCCCTCTGAAGAGATCTTGTCTCTAGTCAAGGTTGTCTCGATCACTCGGAAGAGATCTTATCTCTAGCCAAGATTGGCTCAGTCTCTCTCGAGAGATCTTATCTCTAGCCGAGGTTGTCGCGATCGCTCGATAGAGATCTTATCTCTAGCCGAGGTTGTCTCGGTCGCTCGAAAGAGATCTTATCTCTAGCCGAGGTTGTCACGGTCACTTGGGAGAGATCTTATCTCTGGCTGAGGTTGGCTCGATCGCTTGGGAGAGATCTTATCTCTCACCGAGGTTTGCTCGATCTCTCGGGAGAGATCTTATCTTTGGCTGAGGTTATCATGCTCGCTTAGGTGAGATCTTATCTCTGGCCGGGGTTGGCTCGATCACTTGGGGGAGATCTTATATCTGGCTGAGGTTGTCGTGTCGCTCGGGAGAGATCTTATCTCTAGCCAAGGTTGGCTCGGTCGCTCGAAAGAGATCTTATCTCTGGTCAAGGTTTGTCGTGGTCGCTCGGGAGAGATCTTATCTCTAGCCGAGGTTGGCGCGTCGCTTGAGAGAGATCTTATCTCTGATCAAGGTTGGCTCGATTGCTTGGAAGAGATCTTATCTTTGGCCGAGGTTGTCGCGGTCGCTCGGAAGAGATCTTATCTCTAGCCGAGGTTGTCTCAATTGCTCTAGAGAGAACTTATCTCTAGTCGAGGTTGTCATAATTGCTCGGGAGAGATCTTATCTTTGGCCGAGGTTGGCTCTATCGCTCGGGAGAGATCTTATCTCCTACAGACTTTGGAGCTCAGACTTGGAATTTGCCCACCTTAGGATGAGGTTCTCCTCCTATTCCTAACGAACTGTGGGGGCACATATGGACCATCGTCCGTGCCTCTTCCTCCACCTCGTCTAAGGTGAATGAGGCCTTCGACTTTGCTCGTGATAGGATGAGGTTCTCCTCTTGTTCCTAATGGGCTGTGGGGGCACATACGGACAGTCATCCGTGCCTCTCTCCCCATCTCATCTAAGTTGAACGAGGCCTTCGACTTTGCTCGCATTAGGATGAGGTTCTCCTCCTATTTCTATGGGCTGTGGGGGCACATACGGACCATTATCCGTGCCTCCCTCCTCCATCTCATCTAAGGTGAACGAGGCTTTCTACTTTGCTTGCACTAGGATGAGGTTCTCCTTTAATTCCAAGCAGGCTGTGGGGGCACATAAGGGCTGTTGTCTAGGCCTCTCTCCCCATCTCGTCTAAAATGAATGAGGCCTTTGACTTTGCTCGCATTAGGATATGGTTCTCCTGCTGTTCCTAATGGGCCACTTTCAATCGTTTCTTTCCTGTCATCACATAGTTTTTGCATCCAGAAACAATATTATTGAAAGGAGAGATTTTACCGAGGGAAAATTACTCGTAGCACATCCCCATTTTAGGGTCGTGGGGGCATTATTCCTCCAGGTTTCCTCAGGCAGTAAGTCTCAGGCCAGATGACCTCCTCTATCTTATGTTGGCCTTCTCAATTTGGAGCAAGCTTCTCTCGACTTTGATGCTGGGAGATGATGAATCACCGAAGTACTAAGCTCCTTCTAGGGGTAACATTAATGACGCCGTTAGGTGGCCGACCTTCTTGTCGTTTCTAACTATGACGGTGCCCTTGGCCAATCTTCTCCTGCTTCTGACTGGCATCGAAGGAATTTATCCAGCCATCCCTTTCTAATAAGCTCCTTAATTTCATCTCGGAGCTGAATGCATTCCACAGTGTCGTGGCCGTGGTCACGATGGTAGAGACAGTACTTGCTTCGATCGTGATTGTTTGGTGGAGATCGTAATACTTTTGGTCTTGGTAGCTACTTCTTAACTTCCATGAGAATTTGAGTTCGAGGAGCATTGTGGGGGGCATAGTTGTGAAATCTTTCGGAAGGAGGACTTCTTCGCGCCCTTCTATCGGGGCTTCCTTGGTGGCAAGCTTGAGAAGTTCGGGCCTTGCTTACGCTGGGAAGGTTGTAAGCGCAGCCAAACTTCATTCCATCCTCTTATGAAACCTGCGGGAGAACTTCATGCCCCTTTGTCAGTGTGAGTGAGGCCAAACTTTATGCCCCTTTGTTGGAACTTTCTTGATGGCGAGCTCGAGGGCGAGTTCAATGGCCTCGCTCACGTCGAACTTCATTCCACCCTCCTATGAAACCTTCATCAGGAGAACTTCATGCCCCTTTATCGAAGCTTTCTTGATGGTGAGCTTGAGGGCGAGTTCGACGGCCTCGCTCACGCCGAACTTCATTCCACCCTCCAGTGAAACCTTCTATAGGAGAACTTCATGCCCCTTTATCGGGGCTTCCTTGATGGCGAGCTCGAGGGCGAGTTCGGCGGCCTCGCTCATGCCGAACTTCATTTCGCCCTCCAGTGAAACCTTCTAGGGGAGAACTTCTACTCTATTTCTCCTCCCTAAGGGCAATTGGTATGCTAGGCCGAATGCTTTTCCTTAAGGCCGGTTCCTGGCATCCTCATGATGGGTTTGCTGGCAAGGTCTCCACCGAAAGCTGTCGCACATCCTGCATCATCTTGATGAGGCCACGAATCTGCTGGACCAGCAGGTTGAACTACTCCACATCTATGGTGGCTTTAAGTAGAATCTGAGCTACCGAGGCTGAAATGGGAGCAGATGGACCTAGCACGGAGGCCATGGATTGTCGAGTTGAAGCTCTCATAGGAGGCATTTTTTTCTTCGAGAAAGAACTCAAGAGAGGAAGAAGAGAGATCTCCAAAAAGGGAAGAGAGAAATCATCACCGAGCACTTCTTTAAGAATAAGGGAACCTTGGAGGTTCGGGCCCTTCCTTTAGTGCCAATCTGTTGATGCAGAATCTGATCATTGTCGAACCCAACTAGAGTGGAGGTGGATGTGGTCGTCATCGGAGACATGCAAAATAAAGTCCCATCTAGAGCAGGTGGGGGGTAGCTCTGGCAAGACCCTCTCACAATCAAGTTAGCTCTGGCCAACAGAAATGGAGTACTCGAGAATGAGTTCCACAGAGCTTAGAGAAGGAGAGGAGAGCTTAAAGCTTAGAGTTAGCATATCTGGATGGTCCTTTCTATAGGTAGAGCTTGATGGAGACAGCTGCAACTGTCAGATAGTGGGTCGCTCAAGGTCCGACGGAGTTAGTCCTTGGGGAAGGCGCCATCTACAGCACTGCCTGCAATAGGTTGATGGTGATAGCCATCACCACCTAGAGTGGATCACTATCATTTGTAGCGGACTGATGGTGACAGCTGCAACCATCTGATACTGGGCCATTCGGGGCCGAATGGAGGGTTGAAGAGCTTTGATGTGTACCCATTTTGGAGGAGTTTGGACTTTCGAAGGGAATATGGCTGGAGGGGGTCGCCCGAGAGGAACAATAGCTGAAGGAACCCGAAAGGAGTTCGGCTTTCATAGGTGTCCGTCTGAAGGAGGGATCCAGGAATCCAATCGAAGGAGGTGTCTGGGAGGAGTCTGGCTCTTGAAGAAGTTCGATCAAGGGGATGTCTGGGAGGAGTTCGACTCTTGAAGAGGTCTGACCGAGGGGATATCTGGGAGGAGTCCAACTGGAGTTTGGCTGCTGAAGAGTTTGATTGCTAGGATGTTTGGCCGCTGAGGAGTTCGGCTCTTGAGGAAATCCGATCGAGGGGACATCTGGGAGGAGTCCGACTGAAGTTCGGCTGCTGAGGAGTTCGATCGAATGAGCTTGACTTCCAAAGAGTTCAGTCGGTTGAAGGAGTTTGGCTAAGGCTCGTCTGTTGAAGCCCTTTCATGACTACTAGTTGCACCAGCCTGAGCATCAAACTGAACTTCGGTGGGAGCGGGGTTTATTCGGAACATGCACCATGACATGTACGAGACCAGATGTTGCATATTCATTGGAAGTAGTGAGTAGATACCAATCTAATCCTGAAGAAAATCATTGGAAAGTGGTTAATGCCATCCTAAAGTACTTGAAAAATACTAAGGACCAATGGTTAGTTTATGGCGAGTCAGATCTGAAACTTATGGGGTTTATAGAATCTAACTTTCAATCTAACCATGATGATAGTAGAAGTGTGTTGGATTACATCTTTACTCTAAATGGTGGAGCCATCTACTGGAAGAGTTTTAAGCTGCATATTATGGCAGACTATATTTGCAAAGCAGAGTACATCACAGCATCAGAGTCGTGAAGGAAGCTGTGTGGCTGTGGAAGTTCTTCATCGAGCTTGAAGTAGCACCCTTTCTTGATGGCTTGTTCATACTCTACTATGACAGCACTGGTGCCATTGCTCAGGTGAAGGAATCGAAAGCACCTCAGCGGATGAAGCACATATTGCATCGCTTCCACCTGGTTTGGGAGATCATGAATCGAGGTAACATCGACCTTCAGAAGATTGATGGAAAGAAGAACTTGACCGACCCCTTTACTAAAGCCCTAGCGATAAAGGAGTTCGACAACCACAAGTCAATGATGGATATTAGATATTATGTCGAGTGGCTTTAGGACAAGTGGAAGTTGTTGCAAAATGTATCCCAAAGCGAATCATCAGTCTATTGATGGTTGAGTTATATTATAGTTATAATTGATTTATTAATGTATAAAATAATTTTTTGGTATTTTCATCATAAAGTTTTCATCTTCTAACGAACCTCATTATTGCAATGAAGTCCTTAGAACTATTTAGGTTCGAGAAAAAGAGGATCGATCAATTAATCTTCAAATCAGTTCATGACCAAATGATAAGTTGTTAATAAGGATGACAGCTTCTATTGAGCATAGGTTGCTGTATGCCATATAGCTTGGTTATCCTCTTAATCAAGGAGTTTGAAGATACTAGTATGGCATATAGATGAGATGTAAGGGTACATCATCATTAAACGTGATCAACTCTAGAGCATTCTACTATCGAGAATGTCTCTGATGGGATACAGGTATGTGTCCCTCAAACCTGAGAACAGCTTAATGGCTTGCAAGCAACTCACTTTGCTTTGGTATCGGACTAATTAAATTTCTAATTTAGTAATGAAAGGTTTCTGGGCATGCTCAAGTACTTGTAAAGTCGGTGTGTGATCAAGATGTGATTGACCACTCAAAGAGTTGGAGAAGAATGTATCACTGTATTTCAATATAGTAAAACCTTGGTCAGGATAATCCATGAGATGGATTTGGTATTTTGAAATACAATGTAGACAGCCTGATCAGAGTTGATAGTTAAACTTTGAGGTATCCTATGAGCATTTTGGTCAAGAGGATGAATTATATGAAAACTATATCCACATGGGTTCTAAGGATGTTGTTCTACATATTCGACCTATCCAGCCATCGGATATCATTGCTAGATGGTCACTTTGATTTGTACAGAAATTTATTTCTATGCTACCAACTTAGGTTCAGACCTATGGGGTCACACATATTAGAGTTCATGATCTAATTGGATGGTTGATCAATGATTAAGAATCATTCTAGGATTAAACGATTAGTACGATTGATGTTTAACCTAGTGCAAGTATTGCAGGAGGATCGATTAGCAATTAGATTGCTAATTAGCTTAATTTGATTAAGCTATAGGGATGAGATTAAGTCTAATTAAATATAATTTAATTAAATTTGGTTTGGGCTTGATTGGATCAAGTTCAATTAGTTTATTGGATAACTCAAGTGCAAGGAAGAACTAGTCCTAGTTCAACTAGGACTTGGGTCAACCCAAATTTTTAATTTGATTAAAAAATTAAATTAGATTTAAGTCTAATTCAATTTGATTTAATTAGATTCTTAATTGAATTAGAACCTAATTTAATTGGGTTGATTTGCTTCTGATTTTATTTGGTTTGATAAACCATATTTGACCAAGTCAAATATGGAATCCTAGTGAGACTTGGATTTGTATCCTTGCACCACCTATACCGCATGCTCCCCATGCCCATCTCTCTCTCTATTTTGCTATGAAATCTCTCTCTTCCTGAAGTTCATGCATGCCCACCCTCTCTCTCTCTTTCCTATATGGTATTAAGTTGTGGACCAAGTCAATGCGTGGCTTATTATTGTGGGATTGAATTCTATATGATAGAATACCAACAAACTTGGACTCTTCCCTTGTGCCGCCCCCTTCTTGATTTCTCTCCTTATTTTCCATGGTAGAAAGAGGGATTTTATGCGCCCCTCTTGGGTGGTCCATGACAAAAAAAAAAGGAGGGGTGCCCCAACTAATTTTTTTATATATTCCAGACCATTGACAGAGGTTTTGGGCAAGTGAAAATCAGATGAAAAAGCTTCTTGGGCATTGGGTTTTCATAGATATCAATCTAGGTGTCTAGGTGAGAGAAGAAAGAAGAAGAAGAGGATTTTCTTCTATGGTTTCTTCTATTCATCCCTTTTCTTCCATCTTTGAGATTTATTTTTGAGAGTGTCTCAGATCTAAAGTCTCTTCACTACCTTCTAATCTTTGGTGAGTCCAAATCTTGAAGAAGTGAGCACCAGATCGACCGTCGAAGAAGGATTGGCACAGTACTAGCATACTATGCTGATTTTCGAAGATCGAACTTCTAATCAAGATGTGGACTCGTGTGGACATCTCTTAGAGGTCGGATGCATGTGCGGCTTAAATCTTCATCCTCAAGCCTAGATCAGCAAGTTAGAATATCTAACTTGCATAGGTAAAATGAATTTGATCCCTTGTTATATACCTACAACAGATCTAGCATAAATCTATGTTGATGTTATCAACACCTTTTCTTCTTTCCTATATTTTTAATTTTGATTTAATCTCATGCCATAATTGAAGAAAAATTCTGATTTTCCGGATTAGATTCGTTCAGATCATATAAGATCAAGAGATATATTTCAAATTTTTTTTTCTTTAATCTAGATTAGATCTGGGATGTTTCAAATCTGATTCTTATTATTTTAATAATTAAAATAAAATCAGATAAATTAAATCAAATTTAATTTATCTTCAAGTGGGTAATCCTATTACCCGATGATGATCGTGTGAGCAGCGGAACGTTCTGGATCTAGCCACGCAAGTGCCTGGCCTCTATCGGTATCCACTTAGGCTGGATCTGGAGATCCTCTTCTTCTCTATCATGTCTCCAAAAATCAAATCTGGATCTGATATGGAGAATCTTCAAAACTCCTTTTGAAGATCAGTAGTTGTCCTTTGCAGCAGCGCAATCTTCTAGCTTTCAGTCGCCTTTCTCTCATCTGGATTGCATCAACCAAGGTCCAAAACATTTTTGGACATGGAGAGGAGAGGGAGAAGGTGGGTTTGGCATGGAGGAGGAGAGGAGAGGCAGCCTAGGGGCGTGGAGATCTAAATTGCTCTTTGAGTTGGGCGCAGGGTCTTATTTATAGACTATCTATGATCCAACTCCTCTTCTTCCCAACCAATCATAACTCTTTGTGAAATCAAATCAAAATCTGATTAGTGAGAATAGAGTCCCCTAGATTCCTCCTTAGAGGGTGCCTAAGACCAGTCAAAGTTGGTTCTTAGGAGAACTCTAATTGGAATCCAAAAAGGAGATGGAGTCCCTATCCAATAGGGACTCCTGGGCGCCTCCAACTTGGGCACACGCCAAGGGTGGCATGCACCCTCCTCCTTGCCAGGTTCAAGCAGGGGGACAGGCCCCCACCAGCTCTCCAATAGGTGCATGACACATGAACAGAAGTCAAAGTATCAATGGTCAATGTTTGACCAGTTAAAGGTCAACTTTTGACCAAAGTTAAAGGACGAGAAATGGCAGGTGACCAAAAATGGAAGGTATTGTCTTACAAAATAAGACAACCCTTTTCTAATCTGGACAGGCTCTAGTCAGACCAAGTGAAGGCCTTTGAATGAGCACAAACTCCTTTGGCTCAGTCAGGACAACTATTTATGATAGTAAAAGAAGAACATTAGGTTCAATCGAGTGCTAGTACGATTTTCTTGAACCTAATTGAATCTCATTCAGATCAATTGAACTGGATCGATTCAATTAATGATCACCAGATTCAAACCAGAACTTTTCTATATGGTAATGGGATATGTCATGATCTCTATCATCGACTGAAGGAAAATCCTGATTTTCCGATCCAGGTTCGTCCAGATCTGATCAGATCAAGAGATATATTTCAAAAATTTTTCTCTTGATCCCAATCAGATCTTGATATATTTCAAATCTGATTCTTATTATTTTAATAAATAAAATAAAATAAGATAAATTAAATCAATTTAATTTACCTGATTTGGGTAATCCTATTACCCTGTAGATGATCCTGATTGCAGCGGAAGGTTCTGGATCTAGCCACGCAAGCGCCTGGCCTCTATGTTAGATATATGTGCCCTAGAAGCCAGAATTGGCTGACACTTGTAATACACTTCTAGGGGCAAAATTGTAATTTTGACTATAATTAATGAAATGGGTTATTTTCTATCACACATGTGTATTTAGTGTCTGTGATACATTCTTTGAGTTAATGATAATGATAATTCATATTTTCAAGAGTTGAAAATTTAAGACATGAATAATCATTATTAACTCATAAACAGCTCCCGACCATAGGATCATCACGAGGATGGTGATTGATCCGGAAGGTTGGTGTACGATCGCTTCTCTTTAGTAGATGAGTCTTGAGTCTACGGTGTGGAGACACCGGAGTGAGAGTACAGGTACTCGTTAGAGAACGAGGGCACTGAGCGTGACCACCTCGAGTAGTCATTAGGGAGTCTACCTTCTCGTCAATGACTGACTCGATGCTGCAGTAGTGTGTCTGGTTCTTTGACCTGAGATGCATCGGCAGTTCACCTTGAGGGTGTTATAGTTTGACTATACCATTACTCGGTCTCCTAGCCATATGGAACCCTGAGGTGTATGTTGGCTATAGCATGTTCATTGTAGGAACTGGATTGCATCAAGATGGGATCTATCTACCTCGGTGGTAGAGGAGTAGCCCTATGATGATCATGAGAATCAAGTCCAGAAATCCATGGCCATGGTAGAGTGAAATAATAGAAAGAGTTTCTATTTAGATTTTCACATTGGACTTGAATCGAATGATTACATCATATGACAGAGACTAGGGTTTGATGAGTTCACCTTAACCCTAATCTGATCGGGGCTCAAGATAGAAGAACTTAATCACACAGGTAGCTGCACCAAGAGGTTCGCATTCAGCTCTGATGGGTTGCCACCATATACTGCTAGGTGTCACTGGTGGATTTTGGGAGCAATTAGAATGATTTAGATGATCGATCATTCTAGCTGTTCGAATCAGAAGAGTTCTGATCCATCGAAAGGAGTTTCGATGATGTCTATGATAGAGATCATGACATATCCCATTACCATATACAGAACTGAACCTAAACTGGGTCACACAAACAAGGGTTTGAATCTGGTGATCATCAATTGAACTGATCTAGTTCCATTGATCTGAATGAGATTCAATTAGGTTCAAGAAAATCGTGCTAGCACTCGATTGAAACCTAACGTTCTTCTTTTACTATCACAAATAAGTTGTCCTGACTGAGCCAAAGGAGTTTGTGCTCAATCAGAGGCCTTCATATGGTCTGACTGGAGGTTGTCCAAAGTCAGAATAGGTTGTCTTATTTGTAAGACAATTACCCCTGCCATTTTTGTCACCTGCCATTTCTTGTTCTTTGACTTTGGTCAAAATTCTACCTTTGACTGGTCAAACGTTGACCATTCATCCTTTGACTTTTGACCACATGTCATGCACCTATTGGAGAGCTGGTGGGGGCTTGTTCCCCTGCCAGAACCTGGCAAGGAGAAGGGCGCACGCCAAGGGTGGCGTGAAGCCCAAGTAGGAGGCGCCTAGGAGTCCTTGTTGGAACAAGGACTCCCACCTCCCTTTAGGATTCCAATCAGAGTTCTACTAAGAATCCAGTTTGACTGGTCTTAGGCGCCCTCTAAGGAGGAATCCAGGGGTCTCTATTCCAACCAATCAGATTTAGATCTGATTTCACAAAGGGTTGTGATTGGTTGAGAGGAAGAGGAGTTGGATCACAAGAGGTCTATAAATAAGACCCTGCGCCCAACCCTAATCCTAAGTGAATTCAATGAGATTTCCCACGCCCCAAGGCTTCCTCTCCCCTCCTTCTCCATGCCATAGTCTCTTCTCCCCTTGCTCTCCATGTCCAAAAGTGTTTTGGATTTAGTTTGGTGCGATTCAGATCAAGGAAAGGCGATCAAAAGCAAGAAGGCTGCGCTGCT
Source organism: Cocos nucifera (assembly GCA_006176705.1). Taxonomy (NCBI): domain Eukaryota; kingdom Viridiplantae; phylum Streptophyta; class Magnoliopsida; order Arecales; family Arecaceae; genus Cocos; species Cocos nucifera. Next base: position 6,458 of record QRFJ01003152.1, on the reverse strand, counting down.
GCAAAAGGACGACTGCAGATCTTCAAAAGAGTTTTTGAAGATCCTCCAGATCAGAATCCAGATTTGATTTTTGGAGGTGTGATAGAGAAGAAGAGGTTCTCCAGATCCAACCTGAGTGGATACCGGTAGAGGCCAGGCGCTTGCATGGCTAAGATCCAGAACCTTCCACTGCAATCAGGATCATCTACAGGGTAATAGGATTACCCAAATCAGGTAAATTGAATTTAATTTAATTTATCTTGTTTTATTTTATTTATTAAAATAATAAGAATCAGATCTGAAACATATCAAGATCTGATTAAGGTCAAGAGAAAATTTTGAAATATATCTCTTGATCTAATCAGATCTGGACGAACCTGGACCGGGAAATCAGGATTTCCCTTCAACTGGTATCAGAGCCATGGTTCTAGATTGTTTAGATCTAATTTTAATTTTATTTTAATTAGAAAATAAAGTGATTTCAGATGTCACATGAGATGTGATCATATTTGAAATCAGAAAAATTAAAATTAAATGATTTGGATCTAAGAGCATGAAGATATGCATGACTAGTTCTAGAATAGAATAGTTTCTATAGAATAGTTTTTGCATGTCTTTGATTTAATCTGATTAAATCATATTTTAGATCTTCTTATTTACTATTTTCTGATATTATAAGTGTTTATATAACATCTGATAAACAGCAAATAAAAATTATTTAATTTTAAATATCATATGAGATATGATAGATGCATGACTAGACTAATTGTAGAATAGTTCTACATAATTGTCTAGATTAGAATTTATTTTGATTAGATCAATTTAAATCTAATTTTTTCAGATTATATGTGATAATTTAGATCTGAAAACATGCATGAATTGATACATGAGATGTATGCAAATATGCCTTGATTAGATCTAAATTTGTATATGAGATATATGATATAGATCTATACTGTTTTGTAGATTTACATGTTCCTGATTAAGGCGTTCCTCTTTGGCCGTCCGGTCATAAGAACGAAGAAGGTTTTTAAAGGCCCTCTCTTCCATTCGATGGGGTATTCTTATGTGTGTAGGGGTGCTGCGTGTTTTGTCCTTAATCAGAAACCCAAAACTTACTTTCTGCAAACCCTAGATCCTGAAACCCTAGGATTTATTGTGCATATTGTTTTTGTTTATGGAACCCAACTTAATTAGAATTAAGTTTATCGAAATATTAATTGGTCTCAAAATTGGGAATTTCAGATCTATAGACATATCATGAATACTGGAGTTCGGGCTTGGGTAGCTTCAATTAGGTCTAATGCGGTTGATCAAACCGAATCAAGAGTTGGTTAGATGGGATCAACAATGCTTAATTGACCAGCCTAATAAATTAAGTCTGGGTCAAGATCGAGTCCACGATCAAAGCAAGACCTATATTAGGCTCAGAGGTAAGAGTCTGAATTATGCTAACCCAATTGGTTCTGACTCAACAATTTGGTGTCTAAGGTAAGTTGGCACAGATGAACTGACTGGTTTTTAATTGGAAGCTACTCGACCTGAATGCGTTCTTGTTGCGAACAGTTAACGGCATATTCCTCCCACCGGTCTCACTTACCTGGCCAAATCTGTTGACCACAGTTCTATATCTGAGGAGGTCATATATCCAAGCTGACCCCACATGCCACTAGCTTAGTCATATTATTATGACTAAGCCAAGTCTAGTTTAATGAGACCTGAATCAATTCTCCCTAAGAAAGGATTAAGTCCGAGGTCTTCCACCATTGTAGACGTGCGGGCCCTTCCGGGTTTGATTGTTCTCGGCTTGATACAGTGGGTCAGTTGCACCGGTGAAGACGCAACCATGTCTATTAGGCATTGGATTCTATGGGCTGGAGGATGAGTTGGGCTCAATATTTTGGATAACCGTGAGAGACCCAATTAGGAACCGCATCTATGCAATGGTGGGTCTGCTTAACTAAGAGAGTGGATCTAATCATTCCGAATACGGTGAGATTCATGAATTAAGAGACAAGTTTGGGTGCACCATGATTAAAGAATCATTCTGAACAAGAGTTGTTCACTCATTGGCTAACCCATCACCAATAACTGTTAGGTGAAGTGAAGAGTCAGATTGGTGAGACCCACACCACTAGGAAATCATCAATCGCTGGAGATTTTCGCATCTCTATAGAGGGAGTGTAGGGATCCGAGAAAATAGTGAGAGCTAATTTGTTTAAAAATAAAAATCCCTAAACAAATTGGTCAAGTCAAAAATTACAGTATCTAACTAGAATCTTTGGACTCTCTACAGAAAAATGTCTTGCCGCCAACCCACTGGCACGTATCCTTAGACACACATAGACTGACTGGACCCATTATAAAGATTGCTCAGGAACTACAAAATTGTTTGGGTTCAGAGAAGTTAACACATATTTTGGACCAGGACCCTCCCACCTTACCAGCTCGTCCATCCAATGAACAGAGAGCGTCTCTGGAAAAAATGGAATTACGAAGACAATAAGGCCAGATACTACATGTTGGCTCGAATGTCTGATGAGCTCCCAACACAACATGAAGATTATCGGGGACTGCTCGCCAAATGTTGGCTCACCTACAGGAGATGTTTGGTGAACAGTATCGCGCAGCCAAAATATCAAGTCACAATGACTTTTTAAGGCTAAGATGCGTGATGGGCAGTCAGTTCCAAGATACACTGTCTGACAATGATCAAGGACATGGAAGAGCTTGAGAAGCTCGGTGTGAAGTTGGACTTGGATTTCCAGAACGATATTATTCTGCAATCCTTGACTGATGCATATGGGCAATTCATCATGAATTACCACATGCATAAACTTCAGAATTCCTTGGCCGAGTTGATGAATATGCATGGTTACACATTTGAGCTTTCTATGAAAGATTCTAAAAGGCTCAGTTCTTGCTATGGAACGGACTTCTTCCAAAAGAAAGTCTTAATGGAAAGAAAAAAATCTGTGAAAAAGCAAAATGGTAGAAAGGATCAAAGAAGAAGAAGGCAGAACGAAGAAGAAGATCGATGCAAAGGAAAGTGTTTCCATTGCACACAGCGACGGCGCATTGGAAGCGGAACTGCCTCTACTTCCTGCCACCTAAAGAACAGAAGGAAGGTCCTTCTGGAGGTATGCTCTTATTCGACAATACGTGAATGCCAAATGACTAGGATAGTCAAACGACAGATGATCTATGGCACCTGAGATTAGGTATATAGCAGAAGAGAGGATTACAAATTGGAGAAAAATGGGCTTATTGAGTCCATTGACTTTTGAGTCATATCCAACTTGTGAATCTTTATCTTCAAAAGGCAAAATGACTAAAACTCCCTTTGTGTGGACATGGTGAAAGAGTCCAACAGATCTCCTTGCCCTAGTACATACTGATGTGCTGCGGCCCTTCGATGTGCGCAGCTAGAAGGCAATTTTGTGTACTTCATTACCTTTACCGATGGCTGTCTAGGTATGGGGTACATGTTGTATCTTTGAGACATAACGTCTGAAGCCTTTGAAAAGTTTCAAAGACATTCAGACCATGAAAGTAGAAAAACAAATCTGGAAAACCCATTAAGGTTCTTCGATCAGTATCAGAGAGGTGAATTTACTTACGCCCGGGAGATTCCCTAGACTAATCATAGGAAATGCAATAGTCCTCAATGGACTCCACCAGGACAACCTCAACTCATATCAGGGTTTCGAAAGGAGATCGGACTCTATTGGATATGAGTTCGATCCATGATGAAGCTTCAAGACCTCCGCAGATTTTCCTTTGGGGGACAGTTCATTATTAAACTTCAATCTATTCTACTATGAAAATAAAGGGGGTTCCTTCCCCCCATAAATAACCCCCCCGTTTTTTCCGATACACCGTAATGAATATGGCGACGGTAAGAAACTCAAGTCTAGTCAGTCTCAAGAATTGGGAATGTCCGGCTTATCGTATCAAAAGACAAACATAGTAGGACAAGTTAGAGTTTTTAGGTCCTTTAGAGCTTCGATTCCATAGGATCCATCCTAAGAGTCATTAGGATACTATTTCTATTCCAGAAGACCCAACAATGGATCTGTGAGTTCGGACAATGCCATATTCTTGAAAAATAAGTTTTATTCAAGATAGTGGCGTTAGGATGAAGCCAGAGATCTTGAGAGGGGAGGCTATACAGCCATGAGAAAGTCTAAGTCAAAGTAGCGGAACCAATGAACAATTCAGGCTATGAGCCAATAAGAGTATACTCTCTCTCCACCTCGTAGATACGGAAAGAAGTTTTTCGATCCGTCCCTCCTGAAGAACTTTGGTATTATTCAGATGACATGGAGGAAATGTTCCTCTCCAGGTTTAATGGTGCTATGTGATGATTCTCCAAACCTACAACGAGGCGATAATGCAGAATATCGACCTTCCGAGAAATGCGTTCGAGCAATGAAAGTCAGAAATTGACTCGATGCACTCAATAACCCAAGTTCTGACCTTGGATCAAGATCCACCAGAAGGTATCAGTTACCCTATTGGGTGTAAATGAAATCTTCAAGACGAAAAGAATGGTGCAGCAATGGAATGTAGAGACATCCCCCCCCTCAAGAGCTAGTACTGGTGCAAAGGTTATAGTCAATGCGAAGGCATTGACTATCAGGATACCTTTTCCCCGGTGAGCTATGCTAAAATCCATTGCCGCTACATTTTTGCTGTTGCAGCCTATTTCGATTTGAAATGAATGGCAAAGCATGGAAATTGATATTTCTTGAACGGCATTCCTAAAATGGATATCTTGAGGAAGATATCTAATATGAAAGACGTAGAGTCTTCACATGTCAGTATTACTGATCACAAAGTTTTGCAAGCTGCAAAAGGATCCATTATATGGACTTAAGCCAGCAGTCTCGATGCTGGTGAAAACCTCGTTTCAATGATTGATCAAAATAGTTTATGATTTCATCAAAATTGAGTAAGGAACCATGTTGTTTCAAAAAGGTCAGTGGAGCGCTGTGTCTTCCTCGTATGTTGCAACGTGGATGACATCGCTCCTATTGGGAATGATATTCCCATGTTGTACATCAGTCAAGGTTGTGGTTTGTCTAGGAATCTCCATGATAAAAGACACCTAAGGTAAGCATTCCTTTATCTCAGGAATTAGAGTTCTATAGGGATAGGATCCCGTTAATAGGGATGCTAGGACTTTCACGAAAAATGCTACATAAGAGGAAGTAAACTAGAGGTTTAGTATAGTGGAGAATTCTAAGAGGGACTTACTAGACCTTAAGACATGGATATTCATCTTTCAAGGAAAATGTGCCCCCACACCCTGAGGAATGAGAACGCATGAGCAAAGATCCTTATGGCTTACGCTCGCGCCATGTATTAGGCAGATTCAGCCTCATGGGAGGACCTATGTACATGCTACCGGACCTGATATAGCCCATGCTGTTGAGTCGTCACAAAGCAGATAACAGTCAATATCCAGGTTGATGATAACTGGACTTGTGTGAAATGACAGTGAATCCTTAAGTACTTTGAGAAGAATGATAAAGGCATTATGTTTGGTCTTTGGTAATGGTAGAACTCCAAAAGTTCAGGGATACACCGAACTCGGACTTTCGATGTCGAATAAGAGATATCGAAAGTCGACAATCTGGAAGTCTGTTTTGTGTGCAATGGTGGAGCCTGGTCAGACTGGAAGAGTTTCAAGCAAATGTGATAGCAGACTTCCACCATGGAAGCAGAAATATATGCGTCTGGCGATCTAGAGGCTGCCAAAGAAGCATTCGGTACAGAAGTTGCTGCAGAAATTGGAGTAACTCATCTGATGCCAAATTTCCTCTTACTGCGACAATAGATTGGCACCAATAGCCCTTTGCTAACGAGCCGAGGTTCCACCAGGCACAGTCCAAGCACATTGAGCTGGGTGCCGCGATATCATTGCATCTCCGCCGAATCGTCTACCTTGAGAAGAGTTACAGTTCGAGGTCAAGAGAGTCATGATCTCCACCAGATATAAGTGGCAGACCCACTGACAAGCCATACTCGGGCGCAGGCAGAAAAGATCTCGAAGCCCACCCTGAGAAATGTCGGGACTTAGACCTTGTAGCGAATGGGTTTAAGATAAGTGGGAGATTGTTAGATATATGTGCCCTGCAAGCCAGAATCGGCTGACACTTGTAATCACTTCTCAGGGCAAATTATAATTTGTGTGCCCTAGCTATAATTTAATGAAATGGGTTATTTTCTATTCACACATGTGTATTTAGTGTCTGTGATACATCTTTTGAGTTATATGTAATGATATTCATATAGTTGCATCCAGAGTTGAAAATAATTAAATGCAGACTAAGTGGAGATGAGATGTGATCTTATTTAAATAATGATACCTCATGGAGACATCGAGGATCGCTTCCTGAACCATAGGATCATTCACAGAGAGGTGATTGATCCGAAGGTTGGGTGTGAGCGATCCTTTAAGTGCTTCTCACTTA
>QRFJ01003151.1:54549-87005 GCA_006176705.1 Cocos nucifera | reverse complement strand
GTGCGGATGGATTTTAGCATAGCTACCGGGGAAAAGGTATCCTGATAGTCAATGCCTTCACGTTGACTATAAACCTTTTGCCACCAGTCTAGCCTTGAATGTCTCCACATTCCCATCTGCACCAATCTTTCTCTTGAAGATCCATTTACACCCAATAGGTACTATACCTTCTGGTGGATTCTACCAAGGTCCAGACTTGGTTTGAGTGCATCGAGTCAATTTTCTGACTTCATTGCCTCAAGCCATTTCTCGGAGTCGATATCTGATATCGCCTCGTTGTAGGTTTTGGGATCATCACCATGAGCACCATTTACTATGAGGAACATTTCCTCTATATCCTCTGAAATAATACCTAAGTACTTTCAGGAGGACGGGAAACTCTTTCGATCTACGAGGTGGAGGAGGTAGTGTTCTTATTGGCTCAACTGATTTGGTTCCACTTGGTCCTTAGCTCTTTCTGCTTGTGAGACTTTCTCATCAAGCTTAATCTGCTTTCCAATGCCACTATCTTGAATAAACTATTTTCAAGAAATATGGCATGTCGACTCACAATCACATTTGTGGTCTTCTGGAATGTAGAAATAGTATCCTAATGACTCTTTAGGATATCCTATGAATCGAGCTCTAAAGGACCTAAACTCTAACTTGTCCACTTGTTGTCTTTTGACATAAGCCGGACACCCCAAAATTCTAAGATGACTCAGAACTTGGTTTCTTACCATGCCAATCTCATACGGGGTGGTAGGAACTGGTTTTAGAGGGAACCTATTCAGAAATAGATTGGAAGTTAATAATGAATGTCCCCAAAGAAAATCTGGGGTCTGTGAAGCTCATTCATGGATCGAACCATATCCATAGAGTCCGATTTCTCATTCTGAAAACCCGTTGAGTTGAGGTGTTCCTGGTGGAGTCCATTGAGAGACTTGCTATTTTCCTTAAGATAGCTAAGGAAATTCCCACTAAGTATTCACCTCCTCGATTTGATCGAAGAACCTTAATGGAGTTTACCAAGTTTGTTTTCTACTTCATGTCTGAATCTTTGAACTTTTCAAAGGCTTCAGACTTATGTCTCAATAAGATACACATACCCATACCTAGATAGATCATCGGTAAAGGTAATGAAGTAGATAAAATTGCCTCTAGCCGACACATCGAATGGGCCGCACATCACAGTAGTACTAGGGCAAGGAGATCTGTGGCCCCTCTCCCCATGTCCATCAAAAGGGAGTTTAGTCATTTTGCCTTGAGACAAGATTCACAAGTTGGATATGACTCAAAAGTCAATGGACACAATATCCATTTTCTCCAATTTGTTAATCCTATCTTCCGCTAATAATACCTAATCTCAGGTGCCATAGATATCTGTCATTTGGACTATCCCTATAGTCGTTGTGCATGCACGTTTTGCCTCGAATTAATGAGCATACCTCCAGAAGGACCCTTCCTTCTTGTTCTATCAAGGGTTGGCCAGGTAAGGTAGGACAGTTCCAACTTCGAATGGCCGTCGCTGTTGCAATGGAAACACTTTTCTTTGCCTCGACCTCTTCTTCGGTCTGCCTTCTTCTTCTTTGATCCTTATACCTTTTGCTTTTTCACAGACTTCCTTTTTTTCCATAAGCATTTCTTTGGAAGAAGAGTCCTTCATAGCAAGAACTGAGCCTTTAGAACCTTTCATAGAAAGCTCAGCGGTAACGCAGCATATTCATCACTCGGCCAAGGAAATTTGAAAAGTTTATGCATGTGTAATTCATGATGAATTTGCCCATATGCATCAGTCAAGGATTGCAGAATAATATCGTTTGCAAAATCCAAGTCCAACTTCACACCGAGCTTCTCAAGCTCTTCCATGTCCTTGATCATTTCAAAACAGTGATCTTGACTGACTGCCCATCACGCATCTTAGCCTTAAAAGTCATTTCGGTGACTTGATATTGGCTGCGCGACTCTGTTCACCAAACATCTCCTGCAGGTGAGCCAACATTTGGCGAGCAGTCCCGATATCTTCATGTTGAGCTGGAGCTCATCAGACATCGAGCCCAACATGTAGTATCTGGCCTTATTGCTTCGTCAATCCATTTTTCCAAGAGACGCTCTCTGTTCAGTGGATGGACAGCTGGAAGGTCGGGAGGGTCCTGATCCAAAACATGTGTTAACTTCTCTGAACCCAATAATTTGTGTTCTGAGCCAAATTCTTTTATAATTGGTCCAGTCAGTCTATGTGTCTAGGTATACGTGCAGTGGGTGGACGCAGACATTTTCCTGTAGAGAGTCAAAGATTCTAGTTAGATACTGTAATTTTTGACTTGATCAATTTGTTTAGGATTTTATTTTTTAAACAAATTAGCTCCCACTATTTTCTCGGATCCCTACACTCTCTCGTAGAGATGCGAAAATCTCATGATTGAATGATTCTAGTGGTGGTGCGGTCTCACCAACTGACTCATCACCTCACCTAACAGTTTTTTGGTGATGGGTAGCCAATGAGTGAACACTCTTGTTCAATGATTCTCTAATCATGGATGCACCCAAACTTGGTCTCTAATTCATGATCTCACCATACCCGAAATTGATCCACTCCTTAGTTAAGTCAGACCCACCATTTGCATAGACTGGTCCTAATTGGGTCTCCACGTTCCGGAATATTGAGCCCAACTCATCCTCCAGCCATAGACTATCCAATGCTATAAACATGGTTGCGTCTTTCCGATCCAACTGAGCCACTGTATCCAGCGAGACAATCAACCCCGGAAAGGGCCCGCATGTCTAACAATGGTGGAAGACCTTGACTTAACTTTTCTTTAGGGAAGAATTGATTCAGGTCTCCATTCTAGCTGGCTTAGTCAAAAAATACATTATGACTAACCTATGGGCATGGGTCAGCTCGGAAATTATTGACCCACCTCAGATCAAGAACTGTGTCAATAGATATGGCAGGTAAGTGAGACCGTGGAAGGAATATGCCATTAACTCGACAAGAATGCATTCAGGTCGAGTAGCTTTCCAATTAAAAACCAGGTCGGCTCGCTGTGCAAACTTACCTTAGACACCAAATTATTGAGTCAGAACCAATTGGGTTGCCCCTACAATCCAGACTCTAACCTCTGAGCCTAATTAGTCTTGCATTGATGTGACTCGATCTTGACCCAGACTTAATCCTATTAGGCTGTCACTTTAAAGCATTGCTTGATCCCATCTAAACCACATCTTGACTTCGGTTTGATCAACCGCTTAGACCTAATGAGCTACCAAAGCCCCGAACCAGTATTATGAATATGTCTTAAGATTGAAATTCTCAATTTAATACCTATTAATATTCATAAACTTAATTCTTAATTAAGTTGGGTTCATAAACAAAATATGCACTAAATCCTAGTGTTAGGATCTAGATTGCTTGCTGTTGCAGCCTATTTCGATTATGAAATATGGCAAATGGACGTGAAAACGGCATTCCTAAATGGATATCTTGAGGAAGATATCTATATGGAACAGCCGCTAGGTTTCACATCCAGTGATACTGATCACAAGGTTTGCAAGCTGCAAAGGTCCATATATGGACTTAAGCAAGCATCTCGGAGCTGGAACACTCGTTTCAATGATGTGATCAAAAAGTTTGGTTTCATCAAAAATGAAGAGGAACCATGTGTTTTCAAAAGGGTCAGTGGGAGCGCTGTTGTCTTCCTCGTATTGTACGTGGATGACATCCTCCTTATTGGGAATGATATTCCCATGTTGACATCAGTCAAGATGTGGTTGTCCAAGGAATTCTCCATGAAAGACCTAGGTGAAGCATCCTTTATTCTAGGAATTAAGGTCTATAGGGATAGACCGAATAGGATGCTAGGACTTTCACAGAAGATGTACATAGAGGAAGTACTAAAGAGGTTTAGTATGGAAAACTCTAAGAGGGGATTAATACCCTTCAGACATGGTATTCATCTTTCCAAGAAGATGTGCCCCAGCACACCTGAGGAAATAGAACGCATGAGCAAGATCCCTTATGCTTCTGCAATAGGGAGCCTCATGTATGCCATGCTATGTACACGACCTGATATAGCCCATGCTGTGAGTGTCACAAGCAGATATCAGTCAAATCCAGGTGAAGAACACTGGACTTCTGTGAAATGTATCCTTAAGTACTTGAGAAGAACTAAGGATATGATGTTGGTCTTTGGTAATGGAGAACTCCAAGTTCAAGGATACACAGACTCGGACTTCATGTCCGATATAGATGATCGAAAGTCGACATCTGGCAGACTGTTTGTGCTGGAAGAGTTCCAAGCAAACGGTGATACCATCTCATCCGCGATTACCTTGAGAAAGGTTACGTTGAGGTCAAGAGAGTCAACTCCACAGATAATGTGGCAGACCCACTTACAAAGCCGTTGGGCCAGCAGAAGATCGAAGCCCACCTTGAGAAGATGGGACTTAGACTTGTAGCCAATTGGCTTTAGGACAAGTGGGAGATTGTTAGATATATGTGCCCTAGAAGCCAGAATTGGCTGACACTTGTAATACACTTCTAGGGGCAAAATTATAATTTTGACTATAATTAATGAAATGGGTTATTTTCTATCACATATGTGTATTTAGTGTCTGTGATACATCCTTTGAGTTAATGGTAATGATAATTCATATTTTCAAGAGTTGAAAATTTAAGACATGAATAATCATTATTAACTCATAAACAGCTCCCGACCATAGGATCATCACGAGGATGGTGATTGATCCGGAAGGTTGGTGTACGATCGCTTCTCTTTAGTAGATGAGTCTTGAGTCTACGGTGTGGAGACACCGGAGCGAGAGTACAGGTACTCGTTAGAGAACGAGGGCACTGAGCGTGACCACCTCGAGTAGTCATTAGGAAGTCTACCTTCTCGTCAATGACTGACTCGATGCTGCAGTAGTGTGTCTGGTTCTTTGACCTGAGATGCATCGGCAGTTCACCTTGAGGGTGTTATAGTTTGACTACACCATTACTCGGTCTCCTAGCCATATGGAACCCTGAGGTGTATGTTGGCTATAGCATGTTCATTGTAGGAACTGGATTGCATCAAGATGGGATCTATCTACCTCGGTGGTAGAGGAGTAGCCCTATGATGATCATGAGAATCAAGTCCAGAAATCCCATGGCCATGGTAGAGTGAAATAATAGAAAGAGTTTCTATTTAGATTTTCACATTGGACTCGAATCGAATGATTACATCATATGACAGAGACTAGGGTTTGACGAGTTCACCTTAACCCTAATCTGATCGGGGCTCAAGATAGAAGAACTTAATCACACAGGTAGCTGCACCAAGAGGTTCGCATTCAGCTCTGATGGGTTGCCACCATATACTGCTAGGTGTCACTGGTGGATTTTGGGAGCAATTAGAATGATTTAGATGATCGATCATTCTAGCTGTTCGAATCAGAAGAGTTCTGATCCATCGAAAGGAGTTTCGATGATGTCTATGATAGAGATCATGACATATCCCATTACCATACAGAACTGAACCTAACTGGGTCACACAAACAAGGGTTTGAATCTGGTGATCATCAATTGAACTGATCTAGTTCAATTGATCTGAATGAGATTCAATTAGGTTCAAGGAAATCGTGCTAGCACTCGATTGAACCTAACGTTCTTCTTTTACTATCATAAATAAGTTGTCCTGACTGAGCCAAAGGAGTTTGTGCTCAATCAGAGGCCTTCATATGGTCTGACTGGAGGTTGTCCAAGTCAGAATAGGTTGTCTTATTTGTAAGACATTACCTGCCATTTTTGGTCACCTGCCATTTCTTGTTCTTTGACTTTGGTCAAAAGTCTACCTTTGACTGGTCAAACGTTGACCATTCACCCTTTGACTTTTGACCACATGTCATGCACCTATTGGAGAGCTGGTGGGGGCTTGTCCCCCTGCCAGAACCTGGCAAGGAGAAGGGCGCACGCCAAGGGTGGCGTGAGCCCAAGTAGGAGGCGCCTAGGAGTCCTTGTTGGACAAGGACTCCACCTCCCTTTTGGATTCCAATCAGAGTTCTACTAAGAATCCAGTTTGACTGGTCTTAGGCACCCTCTAAGGAGGAATCCAGGGGTCTCTATTCCAACCAATCAGATTTAGATCTGATTTCACAAAGGGTTGTGATTGGTTGAGAGGAAGAGGAGTTGGATCACAAGAGGTCTATAAATAAGACCCTGCGCCCAACCCTAATCCTAAGTGAATTAAAAGAGATTTCCCACGCCCCAAGGCTGCCTCTCCCCTCCTTCTCCATGCCATACTCTCTTCTCCCCTTGCTCTCCACGTCCAAAAGTGTTTTGGATTTAGTTTGGTGCGATTCAGATCAAGGAAAGGCGATCAAAAGCAAGAAGGCTGCGCTGCTGCAAAAGGACGACTGCAGATCTTCAAAAGAGTTTTGAAGATCCTCCAGATCAGATCCAGATCTAATTTTTGGAGGTGTGATAGAGAAGAAGAGGTTCTCCAGATCCAACCCGAGTGGATACCGGTAGAGGCCAGGCGCTTGCGTGGCTAAGATCCAGAACCTTCCGCTGCAATCAGGATCATCTATAGGGTAATAGGATTACCCAAATCAGGTAAATTGAATTTGATTTAATTTATCTTGTTTTATTTTATTTATTAAAATAATAAGAATCAGATCTGAAATATATCAAGATCTGATTAAGATCAAGAAAAAATTTTTGAAATATATCTCTTGATCTAATCAGATCTGGACGAACCTGGATCGGAAAATCAGGATTTTCCTTCAGCAACTATAGGGAGATCATCTAAAAGAAGGGTAGCTTGGAGAAGTTTGTCCAGTGGGAGTGCGACAGGAGAGGATCGTCTGAAGGAAGATCTTCTAGAGAGATCTAGGAAGAGACCCACTAAAAGAGTTCGATAGAAGTCCGACCGATAGGAGTTCGAAGGATATATGGTTGATGGAGTTCACATAGATAACAAGGTTCTTGTCAGTTCTAAAGTCATTGAGTGAAGTTAGCCATAGCCGCTATCACTAGATGAGGTCATCCCAAGATCTAACATCTTTCAAGACTTCGGCAGGAGAGGTCTACACCCAACACAAGTCTCCCTACTCTCGAGTTCAAGGTTTGAAAGAAGGAAGTAAGAAAGTATGAGTGTCGAAGTCCTTTCAAACTTTTTGTGCCTGCTAGAAAGAAAATTTCGGCATCATTTGCATGGGTGCTGAAACTTTTTCAAATATGAGATGATCTGAAAAGACAATTTTTGAAGTTTCCACCAAAGCACTGCCCAAGACATGGCATAATTAAGGCTCTTCCCATCGCCAGCTTTCTACCATGATGAGCAAAACATGCATCGACCCAAGATCGATCGGAGAGGACCTGCAATTATAACCATCTTGGGCTTCTATGGGTATTTAAGCTTGTCTTCTCCCTTTGGGGTTTTATTTCGACTGATATCTCCTTCTTCTTCCTCTGACTTTTCTTCTCCTCCTGCTCGAGAGCTCTGGCTTCCATCACCATTTTCTCTGGTCTCGAGAGTTCTTTCACTTGAATCCAAATGAGCTCGCTATCTCTCCACTCTTCTCAACCAATTTAGGTTAGTTTCAAAATCCTTCTTGGTACTTTTGCATCTTTGTTCGTTCTGTTTCTTCGAGAAGGCTTTGAATCTAATTTTCTTTGATTTTTTGGGAGATTTTCCAATTTAGTTTGATCTGAATGTCCACTGAAGGTTTTTAGTCGACTTGTTCTAAGAGTTCAACTCATCTAGCACTGATGGATCCCTCCCATATAGATCCCAAACCTACAGAAGTACCTTTACCTTCCTTCATCCCCAACATCATTCCTTGTAAACTTCACCATGTAAACCTTTTCTTGATCAGAATCTAGTTCAGAATTCCTTCTAAATATGAACTCGAACTCTCTGATCCTAGTGACCAAGCTTCCTTACCTCCTCTGGGCCAAACTTACTTATATGTTGAAACCCTCCGAGCAGGACTTCGACTGCCACTACCTCCTTTCATAGTAGACCTATTTAGGTTCCTGAATATCTCCCTCACTTCTATGGCCCTAAATTCATTCAAGTTCATCGTAGGGTTTCTCTCCTTGTGCATCTTGGTCGAAGTCCGACCTACCATTTCTTATTTCATAATTTCTTCATCTTTAAATATCACCCTACTGCCAAAGATTAATGGTATATATCTCCTCAATTTAGTAAGAAGAAACTACTTAAGGGCGCCCCTTCTTCCATTGACAACTAGAAGGAGTTCTTCTTCATTTCATGTCCTTCTTTAGAGTTAGGACTTCCTTCCTAGGGAGACATGAGGGATTCGGTTTGTCGAGCCCCCGGGCTTGAGAAGGAGGATTGAGACTCGATCGACAAATTGAAGAACTACCGAGCTCCTCCAATATCCGAACTTCTGGATGAGTAGACCTTATTTAACCTTGATCTTAGTCTCCTTGATCCAATAGATAGTCTCCTTTAGTTAGTCAATTATGTAACATTCTTTCCTCTGACTTTAACTTTTTCTACCATAGAAATGACTTTTGAGGAGTAAAATTGCTTATCGAAGGGAATCAGATCCCTCAAAAGAAAGGATAGCTCTACTAGGGAGACATCAAAGAAAGCCCGCATCGAAGAGCTGATCCAGGCTATGCTGATCCAAGCATCGCCTGCCCTGATATCCAATGCGGCGACGTCAAGTCCAACCCTACCCAATGAATCCACCCTCCCCACCTCTACCAAACTAGGGGAAGTCATCAAGAGGAAGAAGAAGAAAGAGAAAAATGCCATCGTCAAAAAGGTCAGAAGGAAGGTCAAGTATTCTAGCGGCAAGGGCTCTGATTAGGAGCAGGGTTCTTTTGACGATCGAAAGGTCATTCAATCTCTGATGTGGGGTAGCATTCTCCTACATATTATTGACATGATGATTCAAAAGGAAGACATGGAGAGGTTTGATGAATCCTTTGCTACCTACCTTGAGGTAATCATCTCACCCAAACTTGTTCAAATGGACGATGCACTTTCGAAGTTCTGACTCAATTTTTGTTTTTCATCCTACAGCTGGGGCATTACTTGTTTGCCCATTCAAAGGTAGCTAATCTTTGCCAAGCCGAGATTTTTTTAGCCCTTCAGGAGGCTCAGGTGGAGGTCAAAAAAGTTCAGACCGAGGTCGATTGCCTGAAGCTGGCCTTCGAGATCCAGACTGCTGAGGTTGAGCACCTAAGGAAGGCATTACAGAGAGAAGAAGAGGCTTCTATGGGACTGAAGGCTGCTTTGATTCTCGCAAAAGAGAAGGAGCTAGAAGAGGAGATTGGCATGAACGGAAGGAGACTATTGAAGCCTTCAAGTCTTTTAAAGCTATGGAGGA
The DNA here is from genome assembly GCA_006176705.1 of Cocos nucifera. Lineage (NCBI taxonomy): Eukaryota > Viridiplantae > Streptophyta > Magnoliopsida > Arecales > Arecaceae > Cocos > Cocos nucifera. The sequence goes on along the minus strand of QRFJ01003151.1, from coordinate 77,681 downwards.
CATCAAGATCACATTCGCTCAAGAAGCTTTCTTGGAGGGATTCGAGATCTACATGAGGAGGGTTGCGAAGAACATTCTAGAGGTGGATCTCAACCTTCTGACAGACGAACCTAGTGAAGAAGCTGGTCCTTCCAATGTTGGTACTACCTCTCCTATTGTCGAACCTGCCTTGAGTGCTCTCGAACCAGCAACTGGAGCTTTCGAGCCCATCCTGGAGCCTGAAGCTATAGGGAATACACCGATCTCGCCCACTTTTGTATTGACCAAGGTCTAAAAAATTTTGTCAACCTGTATTTTTCTTTTTTTGTTTCTGTATGTTAAATATTTTGAGAAATGAAAATAAACTTTCTTTCCTTTACACTTGTGTCGTGGTGGGTGTTGTTCAGAATCCTTCTAGAGATCATAGCCAAGATCGGTCATCTCTAGCTAATGTTGAGCTACTATCTCAAGGCATCCCTTTGAGACTAATAATAAAAAATTTAAAGAAAAAATCCATCACCTGAAGAAGAAGTTGAGGAAGGCAGAAGACGAGCTTCAGAGATCCATAAAAAATGCCTCGGAGGCAACTACTGAGGTCTCTCACCTCCGTAAATTATACATGAAAGATTCTGTTGTTGAAAATTATATCTCAAAGCCAATCATCAATCTATTGATGGTTGAACTATTTTATAATTATAATTAATTTATAAATTAATAAAAATATTTTGACATCTTTTTCATCATAAGTTTATATCTTCTAATGAACTCCATTATTGTGATGAAGTCCTTAGGACTATTTAGTTTTGATAAAGAGAGGATTTATCGATTAGTCCATAAATTTATTTACGATCAAATGATAGGCTGTTAATTAGGATAACAACGTCTATCGAGCATAGGTCACTATATGCCATATAGGTTGGTTATCCTCTTAACTAAGGAGTGTGGAGATACTGGTATGGCATACAGGTGAGATGTATAGGTACATCATCATTGAATGTGATCAACTCCAAAGTATTCTACTATCGAGAATATCTTTGATGGGATATAGGTATAAGTGCCCCGTAGACCTGAGATCACCTAAGTGACTTGCAAGCAACTCACTATGCTTTGGTACCGGACTAACTAAATTTCTAATTCAGCAATGGAAGGCTTTTGGGCACAATCAAGTACTTGCAAAGTCGGAGTGTGACCAAGATAGAATTGACCACTCCAAGAGTTGGAGAAAAATGTATCACTGTATTTCAATATAGCAAAACCTTGGCCAGGATAATCCATCAGATGGATTTAATATTTTGAAATACAATGTGGACAATTTGATCAGAATTGACAGTTGAACTCTGAGGTGTCCTATGAGCATTGTGGTCAAGGGGATGAATTATATGAAAACTATATTCGCATTAGTTCTAAGGATGGTGTTCTACACCTTTGACCTATCCAACCATCGGGTATCATTACTAGATGGTCACTTTAGAAATTTATTTCTATGTTACCGACTTAGGTTCGGACTTATGAGGTCACACACATTAGAGCTTATAATCTGATCGGATGGTTGATCGATGATTAAGAACCATTCTAGGGTTAAACAATCAATAAGATTGGTGTTTAAGCTAGTGCAAGTATTGCAGAAGGATCGATTAGTAATTGGATTACTAATTAGCTTAATTTGATTAAGCCAATAGATTAAAATTAAGTCTAATTAAATATAATTTAATTATATTTAGTTTGGACTTGATTGGATCAAGTTCAATTGATTTATTGGATAAGCCAAGTGCAAGAAAGAACTAGTCCTAATCTAACTAGGACTCGGATTAATCTAATTTTTTAATTTAATTAAAAAATAAATTAAAATTAAATCTAATTTAATTAAATTCTTAAATAGATTAGGGCTTTATTTAATTGGATTGATTTAATCTTGATTTTATTTGGTTAAAAGATCTTGTTTGACCAAGTCAAAACAGGAGTCCTAGTGTCACTAGGACTCCCTATAACTTATGCCACTTAATCCTCATGCCCCATGACCTTTTTATTTTATTTCCTACATGAAAATTCTGCATTCCCATGGCTTCTCATGCCCTCTTTCTCTCCTCCTTTTCTCATAAGGCAATTTGTTGGAAGACCAAGTCAAAAGAGAAGTTAGTTTTGCTTAGGATTCTATGAGATAGAATCCTTGTTGACCAAAACATCTTCCCTTGAGTGCCGCCCCCCTCTTTTAATTAATTCTTCTATTATTCTATAAAAATAATTTTCTTTTTTGTGTGCCCTCCCTTGCTGGTCCACATCAATAATTGTGGAGGAGGCACCCAAGAGTTGGGCACCCCAACAACTTCCTATGTTTGGACATTCCTAGTCTGAGATTTTGATCTAACTTGGACTCTTAATTTTCTCTATTTATTGGATGAATTTTACTTTGATTTTTTCATATAATATAGAGATTTGGGAGAGGTTTTGGGTGTGCATAAATCAGAGAAAGAGGGTCCTTGGGCATGGGGGTTCCATAGGCACCAAACTAGGTGTCTAGTTGAGAGAAAAGAGAAGAAGAAGAGGGTCTTCTTCTAGGCTGTTTTATTTTCAATCTCTCCTCTTTTTTGAGTTTTTTATAAGAGAATATTAGATCAGTAAACTCTCATCTTTGTTCTCATATTTTGGAGAGTTCAAATTTTAAAGAAGGGAGCATCAGATCGACCGTCGAAGAAGGATCAGTACAGTACTAGCATGCTATGCTGATTTCCTACATCGGACTTTAGATCAGAGATCGTAGGCTCGTGTGGACTACTCCTAGAGGTCAGATGCATGTGTGACTCATGATATCATCCTCAAGTCTAAATCAATAAGTTAGAACATCTAACTTGCTCAGATAATAGAAATGATCTATAAACTTCATACCTGCATTTGATGTAGTATAGATCTAGGTTGATTTGATCAACCTTTTACTTTCTTATTTGATTATAATTTTTAATTTACTATCACATCTTGATCGTGTAATAGATCTAAGATCTAGATATTTATATATTTATTTAAATAAATATTTAATTTATTTAAGTCTTTCACTGTAAGATCTTGAAAAAGTTTCAAGATCTACCTGTAAAACCCTAGATCTAGTTCCTTCAATTGGTATCAGAGCAAGGTTGTTGTTACATGATTTTTGTGCATGTTTAGATTATTTCTTAGATTAGATCTAATTTATAATCTAATTATTAAATCTAAAATTAAAAAATTAAAAAAAATTTAGATCTCACGAACTGCCATAAGGTTGTCCTGCTGTAAGGTTTACCCCTTACAGTGAAAATATTATCCTAATTCATGATGATCTGACTCTAATCATAATTTATTAAATTTAATATAATTTTATTTATAATTTAATAGATTTAAAATAGTTTTAGATCTAAAAATAAAATATTTTAGATTGCACGAACTACCGTAAGGTTGTGCTGCTGTAAGGTTTACCCCTTACAGTGAATAGGTTATCCTAGTACGTGCTGATCTAAATATTGATCATAAAATTTTAGATTAAATCTAAAAGATTTTATGATCTGATTAAAAATATTTTAATCTAGTTTTAATCTTCATAAATATGTTAGATTTGATCTTGGAAGATTTATGATTGATTATTATTGAAATTGTTTCAATTACATGAACCTATTTAGATTAGATCTAAAGTAGATTCATGTTTATATTACTTGCATATTGATTATGAATCAAACATGCAACTGATCGAAAGAGAGCGACTATGAATGAGGGCAGCAAGAATCTAAGTCCAGTGTGCAAAGCTTCTAAGTACAAACAAAACCGACTGGTTGGGGGAGAATTGATCCGATTGTCGAAGCTGGGAAGTTCAAGATCATATTCTGGAGGGATTCTATATTAGATTCAAATCAAAAAAAGATCATCTGGGGTAAGGATGGATGGGATGGTGTCCAGAGCGAAAGACAAGCGGGACATGTTCCTAGGTTCTACCTCAGCCAGGTGTGTAGAATCAAAGAAGATTGGTCCAGACGAGCCCCACGAACTGATGGAGTGGAAAGTTTCGAAAGACATTCGGATCAAGATGAACCTCAAGAAAACCCCTCCAAAAAAATCATAAAATCTGGAAGATAAGGAGCTAAAAATGATAAGCCTGAATAACCTAAGAGAAAGATTAGGAAACTGACCTAAACTATCCAAGGAGGATGACAGGACAACAGACGTGATGAGGATCAATTGAAAGAATATTCGAAGCTCAAGAAGGTGAGAGAAGAATGAGACCCACGAGAAGAAGGCAAAAAGGAGCCAAAAGAAGAAGAAGACTCAGGCAGGGATGACTTTCGAACAATAGGAGAAGGTCTTAAATAGGCAGAGACAATCCGAAGTAGTTATGATTGCTTATCGACTTCGGTCGGTCTGCGTGTGCCATGTGTCCCACTCATCATGATAGAAAAGTGGTGATGAGTAGAGTCTTTATGGCGTCATGCCTATGGCAGAGTTTTGGTGGGAGATTTGAAGCACCATCTTTTTGGACTCGTTTCAAATTTAGAAAGTTTCGGTGCCAGCACGGTAAACATCAAAATGCCTCATCCTGATAAGCATAAGAACCCGGGACCGGACTTTGGTCATCATCTTTTTTCCTTTCTTCAAATTTCAAACTCGAGAGTAGGGAGACTATTGTTGGGGATAAACCCCGCTCCCATCGAAGTCCAATCTGATTCTTAACCTAATGTAATTGTTAATCACAGAAGAGCTTTGATTAAAAATTCTTTCTCCAGTGGACGAACTCCTCCGAGACTCCTCCAGCAACTGAACTCTTCCCGGACTCCTACAGCGGTCGAACTCCTCCCGAACTCCTCTAGCAGCCGAACTCCTCCTGGATTCCTTCAACGGTCAAACTCCCTGCAGTCATCCAAGAAGATCTCCGCACGAGTCCGATCTTGTACATGACATGAACCGATCCTCATCCAGACTACCTTAAAGAAGTTTGAACTCCTCTAGAATTGATACAACTTGAAGGTCATCACCAATTGATGCCCATCCCTCCAAATTTTGACAATCAAATCTCAAATGGACTGGCATCTTATGATAATAAATACTATCTTCCATAAGAAACTCCACATGACCCTAAGTGGCCCACTATCCGATAGTTATAATTGTCACTATCAATTTGTTATAGGCTTCATCTATAAAAGAAACCCTTCAGATACATTTTTTATAGGCTCTCTTTTTTCTTCCAAAAATTCTGCAACTTTCTTGACTGAGCACTCCATTTTTGTTGGCCAAAAAAGCTAACTTGACCATCGGAGGGTCTTACCGGAGCCACTACCCTGGGCTCTAGATGAGACTTATTTTGTAGGTCACTGACGGCAACCTCATCTTCTCCAACTCCATCACTTCTTCGACAGCAATCAGATTTCGCACCAATAGCTAACATACACCTCAGGATTCCATATGACTAGAAGATCGAGTTATGGTGTAGTCAAACTACAACACCCTCAAGGTAAATTGCCGATGCACCTCAGATCAAATAACTAGATACACTACTAAAGCATTGAGCCAGTCATCGATGAGAAGGTAGACTTTCTCATGACTGCTCGAGGTGGTCATGCTCAATGCCCTCATTCTCTAACGAGTATCTTGTTAGATATATGTGCCCTAGAAGCCAGAATTGGCTGACACTTGTAATACACTTCTAGGGGCAAAATTATAATTTTGACTAATATCAATAAAATGGGTTATTTTCTATCACATATATATATTTAGTGTCTGTGATACATCCTTTGAGTTAATGGTAATGATAATTCATATTTTCAAGAGTTGAAAATTTAAGACATGAATAATCATTATTAACTCATAAACATGCTCCCGACCATAGGATCATCACGAGGATGGTGATTGATCCGGAAGGTTGGTGTACGATCGCTTCTCTTTAGTAGATGAGTCTTGAGTCTACGGTGTGGAGACACCGGAGCGAGAGTACAGGTACTCGTTAGAGAACGAGGGCACTGAGCGTGACCACCTCGAGTAGTCATTAGGAAGTCTACCTTCTCGTCAATGACTGACTCGATGCTGCAGTAGTGTGTCTGGTTCTTTGACCTGAGATGCATCGGCAGTTCACCTTGAGGGTGTTATAGTTTGACTACACCATTACTCGGTCTCCTAGCCATATGGAACCCTGAGGTGTATGTTGGCTATAGCATGTTCATTGTAGGAACTGGATTGCATCAAGATGGAATCTATCTACCTCGGTGGTAGAGGAGCAGCCCTATGATGATCATGAGAATCAAGTCCAGAAGCCCATGGCCATGGCAGAGTGAAATAATAGAAAGAGTTTCTATTTAGATTTTCACATTGGACTCGAATCGAATGATTACATCATATGACAGAGACTAGGGTTTGACGAGTTCACCTTAACCCTAATCTGATCGGGGCTCAAGATAGAAGAACTTAATCACACAGGTAGCTGCACCAAGAGGTTCGCATTCAGCTCTGATGGGTTGCCACCATATACTGCTAGGTGTCACTGGTGGATTTTGGGAGCAATTAGAATGATTTAGATGATCGATCATTCTAGCTGTTCGAATCAGAAGAGTTCTGATCCATCGAAAGGAGTTTCGATGATGTCGATGATAGAGATCATGACATATCCCATTACCATACAGAACTGAACCTAACTGGGTCACACAAACAAGGGTTTGAATCTGGTGATCATCAATTGAACTGATCTAGTTCAATTGATCTGAATGAGATTCAATTAGGTTCAAGAAAATCGTGCTAGCACTCGATTGAACCTAACGTTCTTCTTTTACTATCATAAATAAGTTGTCCTGACTGAGCCAAAGGAGTTTGTGCTCAATCAGAGGCCTTCATATGGTCTGACTGGAGGTTGTCCAAGTCAGAAAAGGTTGTCTTATTTTGTAAGACATTACCTGCCATTTTTGGTCACCTGCCATTTCTTGTTCCTTTGACTTTGGTCAAAAGTCTGACCTTTGACTGGTCAAACGTTGACCATTGACACTTTGACTTTTGACCACATGTGTCATGCACCTATTGGAGAGCTGGTGGGGGCTTGTCCCCCTGCCAGAACCTGGCAAGGAGAAGGGCGCACGCCAAGGGTTGGCGTGAGCCCAAGTAGGAGGCGCCTAGGAGTCCTTGTTGGACAAGGACTCCACCTTCCCTTTTTGGATTCCAATTAGAGTTCTACTAAGAATCCAGTTTGACTGGTCTTAGGCACCCTCTAAGGAGGAATCCAGGGGACTCTATTTTCAACCAATCAGATTTAGATCTGATTTCACAAAGGGTTGTGATTGGTTGAGAGGAAGAGGAGTTGGATCACGCTTAGTCTATAAATAAGACCCTGCGCCCAACTCAAAGAGCAATTCACAATTTCTCCACGCCCCAAGGCTGCCTCTCCTCCTCCTCCTCCATGCCAAAGCACCTTCTCCCTCTCCTCTCCACATCCAAAAGTTTTGGATTTCTTGGTTGGTGCGATTCAGATCAGAGAAAGGCGACTGAAAAGCTAAGAAGGCTGCGCTGCTGCAAAAGGACGACTGCAGATCTTCAAAAGAGTTTTGAAGATCCTCCAGATCAGATCCAGATCTGATTTTTGGAGGTGTGATAGAGAAGAAGAGGATCTCCAGATCCAACCCGAGTGGATACCGGTAGAGGCCAGGCGCTTGCGTGGCTAGATCCAGAACCTTCCGCTGCAATCAGGATCATCTACAGGGTAATAGGATTACCCAAATCAAGGTAAATTAAATTTGATTTAATTTATCTTATTTTATTTTATTTATTAAAATAATAAGAATCAGATCTGAAAATATCAAGATCTGATTAGGATCAAAGAGAAAAAATTTTGAAAAATATATCTCTTGATCTGAATCAGATCTGGAACGAACCTGGACCGGGAAATCAGGATTTTCCCTTCAACTGGTATCAGAGCCATGGTTCTAAAATTGTATTTAGATCTGATTTTAATTTTATTTTAATTAGAAAATAAAGTGATTTCAGATGTCACATGAGATGTGATCAGATCTGAAATCAGAAAAAATTAAAATTAAATGATTTGGATCTAAGAACATGAAGATATGCATGACTAGTTCTAGAATAGAATAGTTCTATAGAATAGTTTTGCATGTCTTTGATTTAATCTGATTAAATCATATTTTAGATCTTCTTTATTTACTATTTTCTGATATTATAAGTGTTATAATAACATCTGATAAACAGCAAATAAAAATTATTTAATTTTAAATATCATATGAGATATGATAGATGCATGACTAGACTAGTTGTAGAATAGTTCTACATAATTGTCTAGATTAGAATTTATTTTGATTAGATCAATTTAAATCTAATTTTTTAGATTATTATGAGATAATTTAGATCTGAAAATATGCATGATTCGATACATGAGATGTATGCAAAATATGCCATGATTAGATCTAATTTGTATATGAGATATATGATATAGATCTAAAACTTGTTTTGTAGTATTGCATGTTCCTGATTAAGGCGTTCCTCTTGGCCGTCCGGTCATAAGAACGAAGAAGGGTTTAAAGGCCCTCTCTTCCCATTCGATGGGGTGTTCTTATGATGTGTAGGGGTGCTGCGTGTTCGTCCTTAATCAGAAACCCAAAACTTACTTTCTGCAAAACCCTAGATCCTGAAACCCTAGGATTTATTGTGCATATTTTGTTTATGAACCCAACTTAATTAAGAATTAAGTTTATGGAATATTAATTAGGTCTAAAATTGAGAATTTCAGATCTAAGACATATTCATAATACTGGGTTCGGGCTTGGGTAGCTCAATTAGGTCTAAGCGGTTGATCAAACCGAATCAAGAGTTGGTTAGATGGGATCAACAATGCTTAAATTGACCAGCCTAATAGGATTAAGTCTGGGTCAAGATCGAGTCACGATCAAGCAAGACCTAATTAGGCTCAGAGGTTAGAGTCTGGATTGTAGGCTAACCCAATTGGTTCTGACTCAACAATTTGGTGTCTAAGGTAAGTTTGGCACAGACGACCGACTGGTTTTTAATTGGAAGCTACTCGACCTGAATGCGTTCTTGTGCGAGTTAACGGCATATTCCTTCCACCGGTCTCACTTACCTGGCCATATCTGTTGACACAGTTCTGATCTGAGGTGGTCAATAATCCGAGCTGACCCATGCCACTAGGTTAGTCATAATTGTTATGACTAAGCCAAGTCTAGTTTAATGAGACCTGAATCAATTCTCCCTAAGAAAAGATTAAGTCCGAGGTCTTCCACCATTGTAGACGTGCGGGCCCTTCCCGGGGTTGATTGTTCTCGGCTGGATACAGTGGCTCAGTTGCACCGGGAAGATGCAACCATGTCTATTAGGCATTGGATGCTATGGGCTGGAGGATGAGTTGGGCTCAATATTCTCGGATACGGTGAGAGACTCCAATTAGGAACCCAGTCTATGCAAATGGTGGGTCTGACTTAACTAAGGAGTGGATCAATATTCCGGATACGGTGAGATTCATGAATTAGAGACCAAGTTTGGGTGCACCATGATTAGAGAATCATTGAACAAGAGTTGTTCACTCATTGGCTAACCCATCACCAATAACTGTTAGGTGAGGTGATGAGTCAGTTGGTGAGACCGCACCACCCACTAGAAATCATCAATCGCGGAGATTTTCGCATCTCTACAGAGGGAGTGTAGGGATCCGAGAAAATAGTGGGAGCTAATTTGTTTAAAAATAAAATCCCTAAATAAATTGGTCAAGTCAAAATTACAGTATCTAACTAGAATCTTTGACTCTCTACAGGAAAAATGTCTGCGTCCAACCCACTGGCACGTATCCTAGACACACATAGACTGACTGGACCCAATTATAAAGATTGGCTCAGGAACTACAAAATTGTTTTGGGTTCAGAGAAGTTAACACATGTTTTGGACCAGGACCCTCCCACCTTACCAGCTCGTCCATCCACTGAACAGAGAGCGTCTCTGGAAAAATGGATTGACGAAGACAATAAGGCCAGATACTACATGTTGGGCTCGATGTCTGATGAGCTCCAGCGCCAACATGAAGATATCGGGACTGCTCGCCAAATGTTGGCTCACCTGCAGGAGATGTTTGGTGAACAGAGTCGCGCAGCCAAATATCAAGTCACGAAAATGACTTTTTAAGGCTAAGATGCGTGATGGGCAGTCAGTCCAAGATCACTGTCTGACAATGATCAAGGACATGGAAGAGCTTGAGAAGCTCGGTGTGAAGTTGGACTTGGATCTGCAGAACGATATTATTCTGCAATCCTTGACTGATGCATATGGGCAATTCATCATGAATTACCACATGCATAAACTTCAAAATTCCTTGGCCGAGTTGATGAATATGCTGGTTACCGCTGAGCTTTCTATGAAAGGTTCTAAAGGCTCAGTTCTTGCTATGGAACGGACTTCTTCCAAAAGAAAGTCTTATGGAAAGAAAAAGAAGTCTGTGAAAAAGCAAAAGGTAGGAAGGATCAAAGAAGAAGAAGGCAGAACCGAAGAAAAAGGTCCGATGGCAAAGGAAAGTGTTTCCATTGCAACAGCGACGGCCATTGGAAGCGGAACTGCCCTACTTACCTGGCCACCCTGAAGAACAAGAAGGAAGGTCCTTCTGGAGGTATGCTCGTTATTGAGTCTAACCTTACGGTTTCTTCTGCATCCAGTTGGGTGCTTGACTCTGGTTCTAGTGCTCATCTGTGCACTTCTATGCAGGGTCTTGAGGATAGCAGGAGGCTGAGGGATGGAGACATGATCCTACGCATCGGTAATGGAGCAAGAGTTGCTGCAGTAGCCGTGGGAACATACCCTCTTCGATTACCATCTGGTTTAGACTTAGTTTTAAAAGACTGTTATTATGTGCCTGCAGCTAGCAGGAATTTGATTTCTGTTTCATGCTTAGCACAAGAAGGTTATGTGATCACCTTCTTTAAGGACCATTGTAACATTCTTTATGAAAGAAATAAAATTGCAAATGGTTTCCTTGTTAATGGTCTTTATCAGTTGCATATTGATGTACCTGTTTTAACTATCGAGCAAAACGTGAATGCCAAACGACCTAGGGATAGTCCAAACGACAGATATCTATGGCACCTGAGATTAGGTCATATAGCAGAAGATAGGATTAACAAATTGGAGAAAAATGGGCTATTGAGTCCATTGACTTTTGAGTCATATCCAACTTGTGAATCTTGTCTTCAAGGCAAAATGACTAAACTCCCTTTTGTTGGACATGGGGAGAGGGCCACAGATCTCCTTGCCCTAGTACATACTGATGTGTGCGGCCCATTCGATGTGCCGGCTAGAGGCAATTTTGTCTACTTCATTACCTTTACCGATGATCTGTCTAGGTATGGGTATGTGTATCTTATGAGACACAAGTCTGAAGCTTTTGAAAAGTTCAAAGAATTCAGACATGAAGTAGAAAAACAAACTGGAAAACCCATTAAGGTTCTTCGATCAGATCGAGGAGGTGAATACCTTAGCCGGGAATTCCTAGACTATCTTAAGGAAAATGGCATAGTCTCTCAATGGACTCCACCAGGAACACCTCAACTCAACGGGGTTTCAGAACGGAGAAATCGGACTCTATTGGATATGGTTCGATCCATGATGAGCTTCACAGACCTCCCTGATTTTCTTTGGGGACATTCATTATTAACTTCAATCTATTTACTGAATAGGGTTCCCTCTAAAACCGTTCCTACCACACCGTATGAGATATGGCACGGTAAGAAACCAAGTCTGAGTCATCTCAGAATTTGGGGTTGTCCGGCTCATGTCAAAAGACAACAAGCGGACAAGTTAGAGTTTAGGTCCTTTAGAGCTCGATTCATAGGATATCCTAAAGAGTCATTAGGATACTATTTCTACATTCCAGAAGACCACAATGTGATTGTGAGTCGACATGCCATATTTCTTGAAAAATAGTTTATTCAAGATAGTGGCATTGGAAAGCAGATTAAGCTTGATGAGAAAGTCTCACAAGCAGAACGAGCTAAGGACCAAGTGGAACCAAATCAGGTTGAGCCAATAAGAACACTACCTCCTCCACCTCGTAGATCGGAAAGAGTTTCCCGTCCCCCTGAAAGATACTTAGGTATTATTTCAGAGGACGTAGAGGAAATGTTCCTCATAGGTAATGGTGCTCATGGTGATGATCCCAAAACCTACAACGAGGCGATATCAGATATCGACTCCGAGAAATGGCTTGAGGCAATGAAGTCAGAAATTGACTCGATGCACTCAAACCAAGTCTGGACCTTGGTAGATCCACCAGAAGGTATAGTACCTATTGGGTGTAAATGGATCTTCAAGAGAAAGATTGGTGCAGATGGGAATGTGGAGACATTCAAGGCTAGACTGGTGGCAAAAGGTTATAGTCAACGTGAAGGCATTGACTATCAGGATACCTTTTCCCCAGGTAGCTATGCTAAAATCCATCCGCACATTGCTTGCTGTTGCAGCCTATTTCGATTATGAAATATGGCAAATGGACGTGAAAACGGCATTCCTAAATGGATATCTTGAGGAAGATATCTATATGGAACAGCCGCTAGGTTTCACATCCAGTGATACTGATCACAAGGTTTGCAAGCTGCAAAGGTCCATATATGGACTTAAGCAAGCATCTCGGAGCTGGAACACTCGTTTCAATGATGTGATCAAAAAGTTTGGTTTCATCAAAAATGAAGAGGAACCATGTGTTTTCAAAAGGGTCAGTGGGAGCGCTGTTGTCTTCCTCGTATTGTACGTGGATGACATCCTCCTTATTGGGAATGATATTCCCATGTTGACATCAGTCAAGATGTGGTTGTCCAAGGAATTCTCCATGAAAGACCTAGGTGAAGCATCCTTTATTCTAGGAATTAAGGTCTATAGGGATAGACCGAATAGGATGCTAGGACTTTCACAGAAGATGTACATAGAGGAAGTACTAAAGAGGTTTAGTATGGAAAACTCTAAGAGGGGATTAATACCCTTCAGACATGGTATTCATCTTTCCAAGAAGATGTGCCCCAGCACACCTGAGGAAATAGAACGCATGAGCAAGATCCCTTATGCTTCTGCAATAGGGAGCCTCATGTATGCCATGCTATGTACACGACCTGATATAGCCCATGCTGTGAGTGTCACAAGCAGATATCAGTCAAATCCAGGTGAAGAACACTGGACTTCTGTGAAATGTATCCTTAAGTACTTGAGAAGAACTAAGGATATGATGTTGGTCTTTGGTAATGGAGAACTCCAAGTTCAGGATACACAGACTCGGACTTCATGTCCGATATAGATGATCGAAAGTCGACATCTGGAAGTCTGTTTGTGTGCAATGGTGGAGCTGTCAGCTGGAAGAGTTCCAAGCAAACTGTGATAGCAGATTCCACCATGGAAGCAGAATATATAGCTGCATCAGAGGCTGCAAAGGAAGCATTCTGGTACAAGAAGTTTGCTGCAGAAATTGGAGTAATGCCATCAGATGCCATTCCTCTTTACTGCGACAACAATGGCGCCATAGCCCTTGCTAAGGAGCCGAGGTCTCACCAGAAGTCCAAGCACATTGAGCGGCGATATCATCTCATCCGCGATTACCTTGAGAAAGGTTACGTTGAGGTCAAGAGAGTCAACTCCGCAGATAATGTGGCAGACCCACTTACAAAGCCGTTGGGCCAGCAGAAGATCGAAGCCCACCTTGAGAAGATGGGACTTAGACTTGTAGCCAATTGGCTTTAGGACAAGTGGGAGATTGTTAGATATATGTGCCCTAGAAGCCAGAATTGGCTGACACTTGTAATACACTTCTAGGGGCAAAATTATAATTTTGACTATAATTAATAAAATGGGTTATTTTCTATCACATATGTGTATTTAGTGTCTGTGATACATCCTTTGAGTTAATGGTAATGATAATTCATATTTTCAAGAGTTGAAAATTTAAGACATGAATAATCATTATTAACTCATAAACAGCTCCCGACCATAGGATCATCACGAGGATGGTGATTGATCCGGAAGGTTGGTGTACGATCGCTTCTCTTTAGTAGATGAGTCTTGAGTCTACGGTGTGGAGACACCGGAGCGAGAGTACAGGTACTCGTTAGAGAACGAGGGCACTGAGCGTGACCACCTCGAGTAGTCATTAGGAAGTCTACCTTCTCGTCAATGACTGACTCGATGCTGCAGTAGTGTGTCTGGTTCTTTGACCTGAGATGCATCGGCAGTTCACCTTGAGGGTGTTATAGTTTGACTACACCATTACTCGGTCTCCTAGCCATATGGAACCCTGAGGTGTATGTTGGCTATAGCATGTTCATTGTAGGAACTGGATTGCATCAAGATGGAATCTATCTACCTCGGTGGTAGAGGAGCAGCCCTATGATGATCATGAGAATCAAGTCCAGAAGCCCATGGCCATGGCAGAGTGAAATAATAGAAAGAGTTTCTATTTAGATTTTCACATTGGACTCGAATCGAATGATTACATCATATGACAGAGACTAGGGTTTGACGAGTTCACCTTAACCCTAATCTGATCGGGGCTCAAGATAGAAGAACTTAATCACACAGGTAGCTGCACCAAGAGGTTCGCATTCAGCTCTGATGGGTTGCCACCATATACTGCTAGGTGTCACTGGTGGATTTTGGGAGCAATTAGAATGATTTAGATGATCGATCATTCTAGCTGTTCGAATCAGAAGAGTTCTGATCCATCGAAAGGAGTTTCGATGATGTCGATGATAGAGATCATGACATATCCCATTACCATACAGAACTGAACCTAACTGGGTCACACAAACAAGGGTTTGAATCTGGTGATCATCAATTGAACTGATCTAGTTCAATTGATCTGAATGAGATTCAATTAGGTTCAAGGAAATCGTGCTAGCACTCGATTGAACCTAACGTTCTTCTTTTACTATCATAAATAAGTTGTCCTGACTGAGCCAAAGGAGTTTGTGCTCAATCAGAGGCCTTCATATGGTCTGACTGGAGGTTGTCCAAGTCAGAATAGGTTGTCTTATTTGTAAGACATTACCTGCCATTTTTGGTCACCTGCCATTTCTTGTTCTTTGACTTTGGTCAAAAGTCTACCTTTGACTGGTCAAACGTTGACCATTGACCCTTTGACTTTTGACCACATGTCATGCACCTATTGGAGAGCTGGTGGGGGCCTGTCCCCCTGCCAGAACCTGGCAAGGAGAAGGGCGCACGCCAAGGGTGGCGTGAGCCCAAGTAGGAGGCGCCTAGGAGTCCTTGTTGGACAAGGACTCCACCTCCCTTTTGGATTCCAATCAGAGTTCTACTAAGAATCCAGTTTGACTGGTCTTAGGCGCCCTCTAAGGAGGAATCCAGGGGTCTCTATTCCAACCAATCAGATTTAGATCTGATTTCACAAAGGGTTGTGATTGGTTGAGAGGAAGAGGAGTTGGATCACAAGAGGTCTATAAATAAGACCCTGCGCCCAACCCTAATTCAAAGAGCAATCAGAATTCCCACGCCCCAAGGCTGCCTCTCCCCTCCTTCTCCATGCCATAGTCTCTTCTCCCCTGCTCTCCACGTCCAAAAGGTGTTTTGGATTCTTAGTTGGTGCGATTCAGATCAAGGAAAGGCGATCAAAAGCAAGAAGGCTGCGCTGCTGCAAAAGGACGACTGCAGATCTTCAAAAGAGTTTTGAAGATCCTCCAGATCAGATCCAGATCTGATTTTTGGAGGTGTGATAGAGAAGAAGAGGATCTCCAGATCCAACCCGAGTGGATACCGGTAGAGGCCAGGCGCTTGCGTGGCTAAGATCCAGAACCTTCCGCTGCAAATCAGGATCATCTATACAGGGTAATAGGATTACCCAAATCAGGTAAATTAAATTTGATTTAATTTATCTTATTTTATTTTAATTATTAAAATAATAAGAGTCATATCTAAAATATCCTAGATCTGATTAGGATCAAAGAAAAAAAATTTTAAAATATATCTCTTGATCTGATCAGATCTGAACGAACCTGATCCGAAAAATCTTGATTTTCCTTCATATCTGTACTCTCACTCCGGTGTCTCTACACCATAGACTCAAGACTCATCTATTCAAAAGAAGCAATCATACACCAACCTTCCATATCAATCACCATCCTCATGATGATCCTACAGTCGAAAGTATTTTATGAGTTAATAATAAAAATTTATGTCTTAAATTTTTAACTCTTGAAAATATGAACTATCATTATCATTAACTCAAGAGATGTATCACAGATACTTTCAAATATACACTATGATAGAAAATAATTTATTTTATTATTTATAGTTAAAATTATAATTTTGCTCTTAACAGTGTATTACAAGTATCAACCAATCTAGCTTTGCTAATAGAGCGGATGAGCCAAGGTAGCTTTTGAGCTCTTCGAATGTTCGTTGGCACTCTGCAGTCCAGCAAAAGTTTTTTGGCTGCTTGAAGACTTGGAAAAAGGGCATACCTCGATCGACCAATTTTAAGATAAAATGATTCAAAGATGCCATTTTTTCTGTTAAGCGTTGAACTTTTTTTATTGATTTTGAGGCAGTCGTCTTCTGGATGGCTCGATTCTTCTTCGGGTTGGCCTCGATCTCTCACCTCAACACCATGAACCCTAGAAATTTCTCTGAGGTTACTCCAAAAGCGCACTTGGTTGGGTTCAACTTCATCTTATATCTCTAGAGGGCATTAAAGGTCTCTTCAAGATCAGCAATATAGTTTGCAAAGGTTTGACTTTTGACAAGCATGTTATCTACATAGACCTCTATATTGCAACCGATCTGCTCCTTAAAGATTTTATTGATCAGGTGCTAGTAAGTCGCACCTATATTTTTGAGCTCAAAAGATATGATCCTGCAATAATAGAGATCACGATCAGTAATAAAAGTAGTTTTCTACTCATCCTTCGGTGACATTTAGATTTGGTTGTAGCTGGAGAAGGCATCCATAAAGGTGAGGAGCTTATGGTCCGAAGTCACATCCACCAGTTGATCAATTCTAGGCAGGAGATAGCTATCCTTTGGATAGATCTTGTTCAACTTTTTAAAGTCTATGCACATTCTTCACTTACCATTTGCCTTCTTGATCAGGATCACATTAGAGACCCAACTCGAGTAGTTGACTTCTCGAATGAACCCAGCTTTAAGAAGTTTGTCTACTTCTTCTGCTATAGCCTTTTGCCTTTCTGGTGCATGATCTCGAATTTTTTCTTTTACTGGCCTACATTTGGGATCAACAGCTAGTCGATGTTCCATGACTTCGGCATCAATTTCTGACATATCCACGGAAATCCAACCAAAGATATCGATATTCTTTTGTAGAAAAGTGACGAGCTACTTTCAAACTTATTCTCTCAAGTTGGAGCTGATCTGCATAGTATGTTTTGCATTTTTTTTGGAAATCCTCATTGATGAAGGTTATGGGCTCTTCAGTCCTCCGCTTCTTCATAGGCTCTACCGATCCATTGGCTTCTCCCCATCGAAGTCCCTCAGAGATGTATTGATGATACCGAGGATGGCCGATCTCTTTGCTGCTCTTTCCTCCTTGGTGGTTCTGGTGGTGGTGGGGCTCTTGGTCAATCCAACCATCCTTCAGATCGGTGCTGCATAAATCAGCTGAGTCTGCCTCACCTGATAAGCTCATCGATCTCATCTTGGAGCTAAATGCATTCTTCAGTATCGTAACCATGGTAACGATGGTAGAGACGATACTTGTTGAAATTATGCTTATCGAGATAAGTGCACATCCTCTCTGGCCTCGGCAACTGCTCCTTAATCACCATCAATACCTGGGTCTTGGGAGCATTCAAGAGAGCATAGTTGTGGAACCTTCTGAGGGGAGAGCTCTGCCGTGCCCTTCTATCAGGGCACCTTTGCCTCCGAGCCTGAGGAGGAGTCCGGACTCATTTGCACTTAGGGAGAGTTCAGGAGTGCGATCGAGCTTCACTCAGTCTTCCTTCAGCAATGGGCTTGCTTGATTCACCCACGCACCGCTCTGCTGCGGCTTCACCATCCTTGGCCTTAAAAGCCTCTTCTGCTCAGGTATAACCATTGGCCCAAGCCAGCATATCAATAAAATTTTTGGGGTACTTCTTCTCTAGGATGAACAGTAAATCATTCTTCTATAGGCATCCTTTAGTGTGGCCATTGCAACAGATTGATCCAAGTTTCGGACCTCCAGAGCAGCAGCATTGAAGCGAGTGACATAGGCTCGGATGGACTCTCCTTCCTTCTGTTTGATGTTGATGAGAGAGTCTGAGCCTTGTCGAGGGCATCGGTTGCTAACAAAATGAGCCACAAATTGATGGCTCATCTGATCAAAAGAAAAGATGGTATTTGGCTTGAGAGTCGAGTATCAGTTTCTTGCTGCTTCCTTCAAAGTGAATGAAAAAGCTCGACATAGAATAGCATCTAGCATGCCATGGAGCAGCATCATGATTCGAAAGATCTTCAGGTGGTCAATCGGATCAATAGTCTCATCGTAGCTCTCAAACTGAGGGAGCTTGAAGTTCGACAAGATTGGCTCCTACATGATTTATTGGGAGAAAGGATGGTCGGTGGAGATATTGTTGCTGTAAATGGGGGGAGCATGGTAGAGTTCTTCAATATGTCGATTCATTTCTTATTGCTTTTGGTCTAAGAGATCCTTTCGATCATGAATCTCCAAAGTTTGCTGGCAGAACAGCGGTAAGGATCCATCGGGAGTTGAGTCATGATTGAAACAAAGGCTCTCCACGCTCTGCTTTCCCTTCCTAGAGGTTGCAGGCCAGCTTGCCCAAGTTGGCTATCCCTAGATGATCCTGGGGTTCTAGGAAAGTCTGCTCCAGTCGAACTGATGCTAAAGATGGCTGCTGCATGGCCTGCACTACTTTAATGAGGCTCCTAACCTACTGGACCAGTAGGTTGAACTATTCTATGTCCACCATTGCTGTTGGTGGAGCCCGTGATGCTGGAGAGGAATAGGGGCGGGCAGATCTAGGTGAGATATGACCGTGGAAGTGGTTGACCGTCGGATCGAGGCCCTGCTAGGAGGCATCTCCACAAGATTAGTTGAAGAAGAAGAACTTCTACCAAGCACTCCTTTGAGAACAAAAAAATTTCGAAGGTTCGGGTCCGTTCCTCTAGCGCCAATTCTATTGGTGCAAAATTTGGTTGACATCGGAGTCGATGTTGGAGTCAAAGAAGACAAAGTTGCCACCATCGACCTACAAAATAAGTCTCGTCTAGAGTCAGGGATGGTGGCTCTGGTAAGATCCTTCGATAATCAAGTCAGCTCTCTTGGCCAATAAAAATGGAGTACTCAGAGAAATTTAAAGTAGAGTTTTAGGGTAGAAGATGAGAGCTTCCAGAAATCGTATCTGAAGGATTTATTTTATAGATGGAACGTGCAACAAACTGATAGTGACAGTCGTAACCGCTTGATAATGGGTCGCTCGGGCCATGTAGAGTTTGTTACGTAAAGTAGTGCCCATTATTGCGATGCACCGGTCTGCTAGGATTTAATAGTTGAAGTTCAAATGAGGTAGACATCGATAGTGAGGAGCTTTTAGATCTCAACAGTTCTAACGAGGTTTGGGCTCCTTTGAGGTCGTCCGCATATAAATTGATTCACGTTGAGTTGGTAGGTTGAATTTACATGAGCAACGAAGTCCTCCTAGACTGCTGGAAGGAGATCGACTAAAGGAAACTTGCCTAGTGGCTGGAAGAAGATTGTTTGGAAGGAGGTCGGCTGAAGAAAGCTTGCCTAACGACTGGAGAGAGATCATCCGAAAGGAGAGCAGCTTGGAGAAGTTTGTCTAGTGGGAGTACGACTGGAGAGGATCATCCGGAGGGAGATTTACTGGAGAGATCTAGGAGGAGACCTACTAAAAGAGTTCGGAAGGAGTCCGATCGATGGGAGTTCAAAGGGTATATGGTTGATGGAGTCCACGTAGATAATGAGGTCCTTGCCGGTTCTAGAGTCATTAAGTGAAGTTGGCCATAGCTACTGTCATCGGACGAGATCATCCCAAAATCCGACATCTTTCTAGACTTTAGCAGGAAAAGGTCTACACCTAACAGATTGTAAGCCACAACTGATAATCAAACATATGGTGCCAAGTGGATTGCATTTGAAAACAAATAAATCAAGAATTTGCATCAGCAGTCATAAGATACAACAACTAAACACGAAAATAACAAGTGTCATATCAATTTCTTAACTAAAACATCAAACGAGCAGAACATTACTATTTTCTGACAACCACACACATGGTCTAATTTGAGTTATGATTAAAATTTTTAAATTATATAGAATATTATTGAACATCTGATAAGGATTAGGAATTTTCCAACCTGCTTAACGACAATTGGTGTAGGATGATGAAGAACAACTCTTTGTTGACGAACAGACAAACTTACTAATACAAATACTTAGCAAAACCTTATCATAAAGAAGTTAAGGACAACCTACTTTCTATAGGGAGATGTTTGATTAAATATGCCGAAAGATGCTGTAGCACAAGTTAATAAACTTTGGTGTGATAGCTAAGGATAAAAGTGGTACAGATAATATTTATTTTATTTTTATATTTGAATCAATTTAAATATAAATAGAAATATAAGAATCTGGCTAATATCATATCTGTATTCATATTTATCAAAAAAAAATTAATAAGATTAGATTACTATCCGATTCATATCCAAATATTCAAATCTATCTATAATCATATATAATTTTATATATCATATATTAATTTAAAAAATATATATAGTTTATAAACATGCAATTAATATATGAAGTGCCACATAATAAATATCATATAAGCAATTATCTTTTCCTTGCAAGGATGAGACTTTGGGACTTGGAGACTTGAGACTTGGTAGGAGTTGGTAGAGGCTACGTGCATAGCCATGCAGTGCACGCTGTAGTGTAAGAAATAATTTCTAGCTGGAACCTAGTCAACATGCTCATCTAGGATTCGATACGTGCGGACGTGGACTAGAGGGTACTCGCAGGAGCCTAGCCAACATGCCTGCTTGGGATCCGATACATGTAGAGATGGATCGATTGTTCCTCCGACCCGAAACGTGATCTTTTATGATGCTTAAAAAGCACCATAGCGTGCAGTATATATTTTGGAACGTTCATAAAAAAAAAATGGTTATGTGATCTTTATGTAAATTATTTAAATATTTTTAAAATTTATTCATTTATTTTTTTATTATTTTAATGCACGTGTGTGAATGCACGTGTGAACACGTGCAGCTATTTATTTTTTGACGAACGTCTTTAAAACATGCATCATATTCTGTAGTGCTTACGCGCGTATATAAGCCCACGCTACTATCTACTTTTTGATGCGTATTTTAGAAGCATGCACCATATTTTATGGTACCCCTCTGGCCCCTCTAGAATTATATCGCAAGGGCGCACCATCAGGGGCTCGACGCGTGTTCTCAGCCAGCTGGCATCCGGACGGCGACGCCCACCTTAATCCTTTCGGGGACCGGGGCCCACCGCTCGAGAAGATTCCCGAGCCACGTTCGGTCTTCCGTACGCGGATCACGATCGGGTTATCGTGGGCCGTTGGATTCTCGAGGGCGCTCCAGCTGGACCGCAACTCGGCGGACCCCGACGGCCGGGAGGCAGGGGACCACGCGCCTCTGCCGCGCCGAATCGGCCCGGACTGATGATACGTGTCACCGTCCAAAACGAGTTTAACTAATGCTATATTATTATTATTATTATTATTATTATTATTATTATTATTATTATTATTATTATTTAACTAGATGAATCTTTTGTGTTTTTTTTTTTCAATAACATACTATTTTTTATAAAAATTATTAGAAATAAACTTCGCTTTCATCAAATTTTAATCTAATGCTTAACTTAATGCAATCGATAATAACGAAAAAATTTTGATCGAAAATTTTTCTCCAACGATCAGATCCTAGTCGAACTCCTCTAGCAATCAAATCTTAGCCGAAATTTTTCAGTCGATCAAACTCTTTCAACGGCCAAATCTTAGCCGAACTCCTTCAGCCGATCGAACTCTTCAGCGGCCGAGCCCAAGCCAAACTCCTCCAACGACCGAACTTCTTTCGGATTTCTCCTTCAGTCGAATTTCTAAAATAGTCGAACTTCTTCCGGACTTTTCCTTCAGTCGGACTCCTCCAGGAGCCGAACTCCTTCTAGATATCTCCTTCAGTTAGATGCCTACAGGAGTCGAACTCCTTCCGGACTCCTCCTTCAGTTGGACTCCTCTAGAAGCCGAACTTCTTTCGAACTTCTTTTGGATTTCTCCTTCGGTCAGATTTCTCTAGGAGCCGAACTTCTTCCGGACTTCTCCTTCAGTCGGATTTCTCCAGCGGATTACTTCCAGATTTCAGCTAACATTCCTCCCAAATGATCTCCTCTAGCCGTATTCCCTTTAGGAGTTCGAACTCCTCTGGAATTGATGTATGTCAAAGCTCTTTGCCGACCAACGCCTGCTTCCTCCGAACTTCGATTATTGAATCTCAACAAACGATCACTATCAGTCTGATGACGTCTCTCCCTCTTCATACCGAACTCCATGTGGCCCCGAGCGGCTCAGTACCGGACAGCTATGACTGTTGCCATTATTTACTGCAGGCGGTGCCTCCTCTTACGTGGTTCTATGTGAACAGCTACCGGACAGTTATGGCTGTCACTATCATATATCATAATAAGGAATATTAGACTAAGCATATAATATAGCTATTCAGATGGCTGGTATAGCTCATTCACAGAAAGTCCATATCTATTATTCACAGCTCTCAGCGTGGGCATCCTAATGCCACTGTGATAGTATAGAAATTTAATATATTCCAGCTAGGCAGATCAGGCTAAATCGATATGCTGTGACTATAATACACAGAAGAGCTTTCAGGAGTATATTAATCGCACTCATACTACCAAAATAAGATGTGATAATCTTCTCTAGATACGTTTGTCATTCATGAAGCTCCTTAACTATTCATTCCATTAAAAACCCTGACAGGGAAGTTAAATCACGCTTCCTGAGTTCAGTTCTATGATATTGTCATGACTAAAAGAGCTGACTTGATCGTTTCAGGCAAGAGGAATTCCATACTTAACTTTATTCATATATGATAGCCACATATCATACTCGCATAGGGAAAGGACTCTTCATATTAAG
>QRFJ01003151.1:26898-54524 GCA_006176705.1 Cocos nucifera | reverse complement strand
TATATCGAACATGAAATCCAAGTCTGTGTATCCTGGACTTGGAGTTCTCCATTACCAAAGACCAACATCATATCCTTAGTTTTTCTCAAGTACTTAAGGATATATTTCACAAGAAGTCTACAGTGTTCTTCACCTGAATTTGATTGATATCTGCTTGTGACACTCACAGCATGGGCTATAGCAAGTCGTATACATAGCATGGCATACATGAAGCTCCCTATTGTAGAAGCATAAGGGATCTTGCTCATGCGTTCTATTTCCTCAGGTGTGCTAAGGCACATCTTCTGGAAAGAGTAAATACCATGTCTGAAGGATATTAATCCCTCTTAGAGTTTTCCATTACTAAACAAATATTTTAGTACTTTCTCTATGTACATCTTCTGTGAAAGTCCTAGCATCTTATTCGGTCTATTCCTATAGACCTTAATTCCTAGAATAAAGGATGCTTCACCTAGGTCTTTCATGGAGAATTTCTTAGACAACCATAATTTGACTATTGTCATCATGAAAATATCATTCCTAATAAGGAGGATGTCATCCATGTATAATACTAGAAAGACAATAGCGCTCCCACTGACCTTTTTGAAAACACATGGTTCCTCTTCATTTTTGATGAAATCAAACATTTTGATCACATCATTGAAATGAGTGTTCCAGCTCCGAGATGCTTGCTTAAGTCCATATATGGACCTTTGCAGCTTACAAATCTTGTGATCAGTATCACTGGATGTGAAACCTAGCGCTGTTCCATATAGATATCTTCCTCAAGATATCCATTTAAGAATGCCATTTTCACATCCATTTGCCATATTTCATAATCGAAATAGGCTGCAATAGCAAGCAATGTACGGATGGATTTTAACATAGCCACTGGGGAAAAGGTATCCTGATAGTCAATGTTTTCGCGTTGACTATAATCTTTT
Organism: Cocos nucifera; assembly: GCA_006176705.1. Classification (NCBI taxonomy): domain Eukaryota; kingdom Viridiplantae; phylum Streptophyta; class Magnoliopsida; order Arecales; family Arecaceae; genus Cocos; species Cocos nucifera. Next base: position 53,601 of record QRFJ01003151.1, on the reverse strand, counting down.
GCCACTAGTCTAGCCTTGAATGTCTCCACATTTCATCTGCACCAATCTTTCTCTTGAAGATCCATTTACACCCAATAGGTACTATACCTTCTAGTGGATCTACCAAGGTCCAGACTTGGTTTGAGTGCATCGAGTCAATTTCTGACTGCATTGCCTCTAGCCATTTCTCAGAGTCGATATCTGATATCGCCTCATTGTAGGTTTTGGGATCATCACCATGAGCACCATTACCTACGAGGAACATTTTCTCTACTTCTCTCTGAAATAATACCTAAGTATCTTTCAGGGGGATGGAAAACTCTTTCTAATCTACGAGGTGGAGGAGGTAGTGTTCTTATTGGCTCAACCTGATTTGGTTCCAATTGGTCCTTAGCTCATTGTACTTATGAGACTTTCTCATCAAGCTTAATCTGCTTTCCAATGCCGCTATCTTGAATAAACTATTTTTCAAGAAAGATGGCATATCGACTCACAATCACATTGTGGTCTTCTGGAATGTAGAAATAGTATCCTAATGACTCTTTAGGATATCCTATGAATCGAGCTCTGAAAGGACCTAAACTCTAACTTGTCCGCTTGTTGTCTTTTGACATGAGCCGGACAACCCCAAATTCTGAGATGACTCAGACTTGGTTTCTTACCATGCCATATCTCATACGGTGTGGTAGGAACGGTCTTAGAGGAAAATCCTATTCAGTAGATAAATTGAAGTTAACAATGAATGTCCCCAAAGAAAATCAGGAAGGTCTGTGAAGCTCATCATGGATCGGACCATATCCAATAGAGTCCAATTTCTCCATTCTGAAATTTCGTTGAGTTGAGGTGTTCCTGGTGGAGTCCATTGAGAGACTATGCCATTATCCTTGAGATAGTCTAGGAATTCCCAGGCTAAGGTATTCACCTCCTCGATCTGATCGAAGAACCTTAATGGATTTTTCAATTTATTTTTCTACTTCATGTCTGAATTCTTTGAACTTTTCAAAAACTTCAGACTTATGTCTCATAAGATACACATACCCATACCTAGACAAATCATCAGTAAAGGTAATGAAGTAGACAAAATTGCCTCTAGCCGGCACATCAAATGGGCTGCACACATCAGTATGTATTAGGGCAAGGAGATCTATGGCCCTCTCCCCATGTCCTATAAAAGGAAGTTTGGTCATTTTGCTTTGGAGACAAGATTCACAAGTTGGATATGACTCGAAAGTCAATGGACTCAATAGCCCATTTTTCTCCAATTTATTGATCCTATCTTCTGCTATATGACCTAATCTTAGGTGCCATAGATATCTATCATTTGGACTATCCCTAGGTCGTTTGGCATTCATGTTTTGCTCGATAGTTAGAATAGGTACATCAATATGTAGCTGATAAAGATCATTAATAAGAAAACCATTTATAATTTTATTTCTTTCATAAAGAATATTACAATGGTCCTTAAAGAAGGTAATCACATAGCCTTCTTGTGCTAAGCATGAAACAGAAATCAAATTCCTGCTAGCTGCAGGCACATAATAATAGTCTTTCAAAACTAAGTCTAAACCAGATGGTAATCGAAGAGGATATATTCCCACCGCCACTGCAGCAACTCTTGCTCCATTATCGATGCATAGGATCATGTCTCCATCCCTCAGCCTCCTACTATCCTCAAGATCCTGCATGGAAGTGCACAGATGAGCACTAGAATCAGAGTCAAGCACCCAACTGGATGTAGAAGAAATCGTAAGGTTAGACTCAATAACAAGCATACCTCCAGAAGGACCTTCCTTCTTGTTCTTCAGGATGGTCAGGTAAGTAGGGCAGTTCCGATTCCAATGGCCGTCGCTGTTGCAATGGAAACACTTTTCTTTGACATCGGTCTTTTTCTTCAACTCTGCCTTCTTCTTCTTTGTTCCTTCCATCTTCTGCTTTTTCACAAACTTTTTTTTCTTTTCATAAGATTTTTTTTTGGAAGAAGTCTGTTCCATAGCAAGAACTGAGCCTCTAGCTGAGCGGTGACCAGTATATTCATTAATTCGGCCAAAAAATTTTGAAGTTTATGCATGTGGTAATTCATGATGAATTGCCCATATGCATCAGTTAAGGATTGCAGAATAATATCATTCTGTAGGTCCAAGTCTAACTTCACATCGAGCTTCTCAAGCTCTTCCATGTCCTTGATCATCATCAGACAATGATCTTGGACTGACTGCCCATCATGCATCTTAGCCTTAAAAAGTCATTTCATGACTTGATACTTGGCTGCGCGACTCTGTTCACCAAACATCTCCTACAGATGAGCCAACATTTGGCGAGCAGTCCTGATATCTTCATGTTGGCGCTGGAGCTCATCAGACATCGAGCCCAACATGTAATATCTGGCCTTATTATCTTCGTCTATCCATTTTTCCAGAGATGCTCTCTGTTCAGTGGATGGACGAGCTGGTAAGGTGGGAGGGTCCTGATCCAAAACATGGGTTAACTTCTCAAAATTCAAAATTATTTTGTAGTTCCTGAGCCAATCTTTATAATTGGATCCGGTCAGTCTGTGTGTGTGTCAAGGATACATGCTAATGGGTTGGACATAGACATTTTTCTATAGAGAGTCAAGAATTCTAGTTAGATACTGTAATTATGACTTGATCAATTTATTTAAAAATTTTATTTTTAAACAAATTAGCTTTCACTATTTTTTTAGATCCCTACACTCCCTCTATATAGATGCGAAAATCTCCACGATTAATGATTTCTAGTGGGTGATGCGGTCTCACCAACTGACTCATCACCTCACCTAACAGTTATTGGTGATGGGTTAGCCAATGAGTGAACAACTCTTGTTCAATGATTCTCTAATCATGGTGCACCCAAACTTGGTCTCTAATTCATGAATCTCACCGTATCCAGAATATTGATCCACTCCTTAGTTAAGTCAGACCCACCATTTGCATAGACTGAATTCTAATTGAGTCTCTCACCGTATCCAGAATATTGAGCCCAACTCATCCTCCAGCCCATAGCATCCAATGCCTAATAGACATGGTTGCATCTTTCCGATGCAACTGAGCCACTATATCCAGTCGAGAACAATCAACCCTGGAAGGGCCCGCACATCTACAATGGTGGAAGACCTCAGACTTAATCTTTTCTTAGGAGAATTGATTCAGATCTCATTAAACTAGACTTATCATAGTCATAACAATTGTGACTAACCTAGTGGCATGGGTTAGCTCGATTATTGACCACCTCAGATCAGAACTGTGTCAACAGATATGGCCAGGTAAGTGAGACCGATGGAAGGAATATGCCATTAACTCATACAAGAACGCATTCAGGTCGAGTAGCTTCCAATTAAAAACTAGTCGATCGTATGTGCCAAACTTACCTTAGACACCAAATTGTTGAGTCCAGAACCAATTGGGTTAGCCTACAATCCAGACTCTAACCTCTGAGCCTAATTAGGTCTTGCTTGATCGTGACTCGATCTTGACCCAGACTTAATCCTATTAGGCTGGTCAATTTAAGCATTGTTGATCCCATCTAACCAACTCTTGATTCGGTTTGATCAACCGCTTAGACCTAATTGAGCTACCCAAGCCCGAACCCAGTATTATGAATATGTCTTAGATCTGAAATTCTCAATTTTAGACCTAATTTATATTCCATAATCTTAATTCTTAATTAAGTAGGGTTCATAAATAAAATATGCATAATAAATCCTAAGATTTTAGGATCTAGGATTTCGTAGAAAGTAAGTTTTGGATTTCTGATTAAGGATGAATACGCAGCATCCCTATACGTCATAAGAACATCCCATCGGATGGAAGGAGAGGGCCTTTAAATTCTTCTTCATTCTTATGACCGAACGGTCAAGAGGAACACCTTAATCAGGAACATGCAATACTACAAAATAATTTTAGATCTATATCATATATCTAATATACAAATTAGATCTAATCATGGCATATTTTGCATACATCTCATGTATCGAATCATGCATATTTTTAGATCTAAATTATCTCATAATAATCTAAAAAATTAGATTTAAATTAATCTAATCAAAATAAATTCTAATCTAGATAACTATGTAGAACTATTCTTCAACTAGTCTAGACATGCATCAATCATATCTCATATGATGTTTAAAATTAAATAATTTTTATTTACTATTTTTTAGATATTATTATAATAATTATAATATTAAAAAATAGTAAATAAATAAATCTAAAATATGATTTAATCAAATTAAATTAAAAATATACAAAACTATTCTATAGAACTATTCTATTTTAGAACTAGTCATGCATATTTTCTAATCTTAGATCCACATCATTTAATTTTAATTTTTTCTGATTTCAGATCTGATCACATCTCATGTGATATCTAAAATTACTTATTTTCTAATTAAAATAAATTTAAAAATAGATCTAAATACTTTTAGAACCTTGGCTCTAGTATCAGTTGAAGAGAAATCCTGATTTTTTGGATCAGGTTTGTTCAGATCTGATCAGATCAAGAGATATATTTCAAAATTTTTTTCTCTTTGATCTAGATCAGATCTAAAATATTTTAAATCTAATTCTTATTATTTTAATAATTAAAATAAAATTAGATAAATTAAATCAAATTTAATTTACCTTGAAGTGGGTAATCCTATTACTCGATGATGATCCTGTGAGCAGCGAAAGGTTCTGGATCTAGCCACGCAAGTGCCTAGCCTCTACTAATATCCACTCAGACTGGATCTAGATCCTCTTCTTCTCTATCATATCTCCAAAAATCAGATCTGGATCTGATCTGGAGGATCTTCAAAACTCCTTTTGAAGATCAGCAGTTGTCCTTTGCAGCAGCGTAGCCTTCTAGCTTTCAGTCGTCTTTCTCTCATCTGGATTGCACCAACCAAGGTCCAAAACACTTTTAGACGTGGAGAGGAGAGGGAGAAGGTGGGTTTGGCATGGAGGAAGAGGGGAGAGGCAGCTTTGGGGTGTGGGATTTTAATTCTCCAATCTTAATTTGAGTTGGGCGCAGGGTCTTATTTATAGACTGTCTGTGATCCAACTCCTCTTCTTCCCAACCAATCATAACTCTTTGTGAAATCAGATCTAAATTTGATTGATAAGAATAGAATCCCCTGGATTCCTCCTTAGAGGGCGCCTAAGACCAGTCAAAGTTGGTTCTTAGGAGAACTCTAATCAAAATCCAAAAAGGAGATGGAGTCCCTATCCAACAGGAACTCCTAGGCGCCTCCAACTTGGGCACACACCAAGGGTGGCGTGCGCCCTCCTCCTTGCCAGGTTCTGGCAGGGGGACAGGCCCCCACCAGCTCTCCAATAGGTGCGTGACACATCAATAGAAGTTAAAGTATCAATGATCAATGTTTGACTAGTCAAAAGTCAACTTTTGACCAAAGTCAAAGGACGAGAAATGGCAGGTGACCAAAAATAATAGGTAATTTCTTATAAAATAAGACAACCTTTTTTGACTTGGACAAGCTCCAGTCAGACAAAGTGAAGGCCTCTGATCGAGCACAAACTCCTTTGGCTCAGTCAGGACAACTATTTATGATAGTAAAAGAAGAACGTTAGGTTCAATCGAGTGCTAGCACGATTTTCTTGAACCTAATTGAATCTCATTCAGATCAATTGAACTGGATCAGTTCAATTGATGATCACCAGATTCAAACCCTTATTTGTGTGACTCAGTTAGGTTCAGTTCTGTATGGTAATGGGATATGTCATGATCTCTATCATCGACATCATCGAAACTCCTTTCGATGGATCAGAACTCTTCTGATTCGAACAGCTAGAATGATCGATCATCTAAATCATTCTAATTGCTCCCAAAATCCACCAGTGACACCTAGCAGTATATGGTGGCAACCCATTAGAGCTGAATGCGAACCTCTTGGTGCAGCTACCTGTGTGATTAAGTTCTTCTATCTTGAGCCCCGATCAGATTAGGGTTAAGGTGAACTCGTCAAACCCTAGTCTCTGTCATATGATGTAATCATTCGATTTCAAGTCCAATGTGAAAATCTAAATAGAAACTCTTTCTATTATTTCACTCTACCATGGCCATGGACTTCTGAACTTGATTCTCATGATCATCATAGGGCTGCTCCTCTACCACCGAGGTAGATAGATTCCATCTTGATGCTATCCAGTTCCTACAATGAACATGCTATAGCCAACATACACCTCAGGGTTCCATATGGCTAGGAGATCGAGTAATGGTGTAGTCAAACTATAACACCCTCAAGGTGAACTGCTGATGCATCTCAGGTCAAAGAACCAGACACACTACTGCAGCATCGAGTCAGTCATTGACGAGAAGGTAGACTCCCTAATGACTACTCGAGGTGGTCACGCTCAGTGCCCTCGTTCTCTAATGAGTACCTGTACTTTCGCTTCGGTGTCTCCACACCATAGACTCAAGACTCATCTACTAAAGAGAAGCGATTGTACACCAACCTTCTGGATCAATCACCATCCTCGTGATGATCCTATGGTCGGAAGCATTTTATGAGTTAATAATGATTATTCATGTCTTAAATTTTTAACTCTTGAAAATATGAATTATCATTACCATTAACTCAAAGGATGTATCACAGACACTAAATATACATATGTGATAGAAAATAACCCATTTTATTGATATTAGTCAAAATTATAATTTTGCCCCTATAAGTGTATTACAAGTGTCAGCCAATTCTGGCTTCTAGGGCATATATATCTAACATTTTGCACCAACAAAATTAGCACTAGAGGAAGGGCGTTCTATTTCTGAGGTATCCTTATTCTTAAAGGAGTGCTCAGCCGACCCTGTGGATCTTCTTCTTCAAGATCCATCTCCATCCTCTCCCTCAACCCCGAGAAATGCCTCCAAAGAGGACGACTATCCAGAGATCTACCGCTTCTACCATCAGATCTGGGCTAGATCCATCTGTTCCTGCACCATCATCGGTGCTTCAACCTCCACCACCGACGATCGTGGTGGATCCGAAGTAGTTTAACCTACTGATGCAGTAGATTCAGGGCCTCACCAAAATGGTGCAGGCCATGCGGCAGCCCCTGATGGCAGTTTCGTCAGAAAATCTACCATCAAAATATTAGGAATCGATCCCAAAGAGGAACACTTGGGCTAACATACCCATCACCCCTGGAAAGGAGAAACAAAGAGCAGAAGATCCTTGCTTGGATCATGGTTCTTCTCTGGAAGGGACCTATCTCATCCATAGTCGGAAGCCTTCCAAGACCTGCGATCGAAATGACGTCCTCGATCAGAAACTGTGGGGGATGGATCGACGAATTAAGGAGCTCGACCACATCATCCTGGCTCATCATGACGACATCCACACCGATCTTCCTTTCTTTCTCCGAATTATGCAAGAGCCCATCCCACCGAACTTCAAGCTCCTCCAATTTGAAAGCTATGATGGAACCTTTGATTCGATCGATCACCTAAAAGCCTTCTGAACCATGATGCTGCTTCATGGTGCACCATACGCCATATTATGCCGAGCTTTCCCATCTATCTTAAAGAAAGAATTAAGAAACTGGTACTCAACATTGAAGTCGGGTACGATCTTCTTCTTTGATTAGATGAGCCATCAATTTGCAGCTCACTTCGTCAGCAGCCGACATCCACACCGAGGTTTGGATTCTCTGATGAACATTAAGTAGAAGAAGGGAGAATCCATCTAGGCTTATATCACCTAGTTTAATGCTGCTGTGTTGGAAGTCCGAAACTTGGATCAGTCAGTTGCGATGGCCGCACTCAAGGGAGGCCTTTAGAAGAATGATTTGCTGTTCTTCTTGAAGAAGAAGTACCTCAGAAACTTTGTCGATCTGCTAGCTCATACTGAGGGATATGCTTGAGCGAAAGAAGCCTTCAAGTTGAAGGATGAGGAAGCCGCAGGAGAACGGCATAGACTCATCATTGATGGAGGGCCGAATGAAGTTCGGCCGAGCTTATGGACTCCCCCCGAGGGTAAGAGAGCCCAAACTCCTTCTCGAGCTCGTCATCAAAGAAGCTCTGACGGAAGGATGCGAAGAAGTTCTCCCTCTGAAGGTTTCACAACTACACCCCCCTCAATGCTCCATAGATGCCGGCCTAAAGCAAGCCAATGGCGTTACCGCAGCTAGAACCACCAATGAGCAAGGAACAATAAAAAGATCGACCACCTTCCAGCATCATCAACACTATCTCTAGGGGGGCTTAATACTTTGGCTAGCCGCCATCTCTCAACCTCAGAGCTAGGGGAAGCTTGCCCTGAATTGAGAAGGCCCATATGAAATAGAGAAGGTCGTTCAGCCCAGAACTTATCATCTAGAGAAGCTCGGAGGAACAACGCTCTCATGACCTTAAAACTCAGAGAATTTGAGAATGTACTACCAGTAATTTTTCTTTAATAAAACTCCTCCATTTCAACATTATTGTTTTTCGGTGCAAAAACTATCTGATGATAGGGAAGAAGCAATTAATAGTGGCCATGTTAGGAACAGGAGGAGAACTTCATCCTAACATGAGCAAGTTGAAGGCCTCATTCATTTTAGACGAGGTGAGGGAAAAGGCTCTGACAATGGCCCTTATGTGCCCCTACAGTCCATTAAGAATAGGAGGAGAACCTCATCCTAACATGAGCAAAGTCAAAGGCCTCGTTCATTTTAGACGAGATGAAGGAAGAGGCCCTGACAACGGGCCCTTATATGCCCCCACAGCCCGAAACAGGAGGAGAAACCTCATCTTAAAGTGAGCAAAGTCGTAGGCCTTGTTCATTTTAGATGAGATGGGGGGAAAGGCCCTGACAATGGTCCTTATGTGCCCCCACAGTCTATTAGGAACAGGAGGAGAACCTCATCCTAACGTGAGCAAAGTCGAAGACCTCGTTCATTTTAGATGGGATGGAAGGAGAGACCCTGACAACGGCCCTTATGTGCCCCCATGATTGTTAGGAACAGGAGGAAAATCTCATCCTAACGCCTCGTTCATTTTAGATGAGGTGAGAAAAGAGGCCCTGATAATGGCCTTTTTGTGCTCTCATAGCCCGTTAGGAATAGGAGAAGAACCTCATCCTAACGCGAGCAAAGTCGAAGACCTCATTTATTTTAGACGAGAAGAGAGAGAGGCCCTGACAACGGCCCTTATGTATCCCCATGATCCATTAAGAATAGGAGGAGAACCTCATCCTAATGGGAGCAAAGTTGAAGGCCTCGTTCATTTTAAATGAGGTGAGAAGAAATGCCCCGACAACAACCCTAAATATGCTCCTGCAGCCTATTAGGAACAGAAGGAGAATCTCATCCTAGCATGAGCAAAGGTCGGAACCTTGTAGACCAAAGACGTAGAGAAGGAAGAAGCTCGGTGGAGAATCCTTACACGTGCTTTCTCACGACAACCTGACTATGTCAAATGCGAATGGCATAACTTTATCTTGGTTTGTAAGAGAGATCTTAGTTTAATGCCCATGATAAGTTCGGCATCCACAACGAGCTTGGTGTCCGCAATAAGCAACAAGCACGGAAATCCAGAACCAAAATTCTCCCTCAAGCTTCAATGTCAACTTCAATAGGAGATAAGATCTCCTTCAACTTCGGCTAGACATAAGATCTCCTCCGAGCTTCAATGCCAACCTCAATAGGAGATAAGATCTCCTTCAACCTCAGCTGGAGACAAGATCTCCTCCGAGCTTCCACTTCAATATCAACCTCGACTGGAGATAAGATCTAGCCCGAACTTCAATCGTAACGTCAATAGGAGATAAGATCTTCTTCAACCTCGGCTGGAGATAAGATCTCCCCCGAGCTTCAACATCAACTTCAACAAGAGATAAGATCACCCCGAGCTTCGACGTCAAAAGAAGATAAATCTCCTTCGACTCGGTTGGAGATTCAACATCAATAGGAGATAAAATCTCCTTCAACCTCGGCAGAGATATGATCTCCTCCAAGCTTCAACGTCAACAGGAGATAAGATCTTCTTCAACCTTGGTTGAAGATAAGATCTATCCCGAGCTTCAACGTCAACCTCAATAGGAGAAAAGATCTCCTTCAACCTCGGCTGGAGATAAAGATCTCCCTCGAGCTTCAACGTCAACAGGAGATAAGATCTCCTTCAACCTCCGGCAGGAGATTAAGATTTTCTCCAAGCTTCAACGTCAATAGGAGATAAGATCTTCTTCGACCTCGGTTGGAGATAAGATCTCCTCCGAGCTTCAACGTCAATAGGAGATAAGATCTCCTTCAACCTCAGCTGGAGATAAGATCTACCCTGAGCTTCAACATCAACCTCAATAGGAGATAAGATCTTCTTCAACCTCGGCTGAAGATAAGATCTCCCCCGAGCCCCGGCCAAACTCCTCCAGTGGCCGAACTCCTTCCAGACTTCTCCTTCAGTCGAATTTTTTTCAAATTTCTCCTTCAGTTAGATTTTTTTCGAATTTTTTATTCAATCGAATTTCTACAATAGCCAAACTCCTCCCGAACTCTTCTTTTAGTCGAATTTCTCTAGGAGCTGAACTCTTTCCAGATCTCTCATTCAGTCGGATGTCTATAGGAGCCGAACTCCTTCCGAACTTCTTCTTTAGTCGGACTCCTCTAGGAGTTGAACTCCTTTTGGATTTCTCCTTCAGTCAGATTCCTCCAGAAGCCGAACTCCTTCGAGACTTCTCCTTTAATCGGATTCCTCCAGTGGATTGCTTCCAGATTTTAGCTAGCATTCCTCTCGGATGATCCCCTCTAGTCGTATCCTCTTTAGGAGTCCGAACTCCTTTGGAATTGATGTATGTCAAAGCTCTTCACCGATCAACGCCTGCTTCCTCCAAACTTCGATTATTGAATCTCAATGAATGGTCACTATCAGTCTGATGATGCCTCTCCCTCTTCGTATCGAACCCCATGTGGCCCCGAGTGGCTTAGTACCGGACAGCTATGATTGTTGCCATCAGTCTGCTGCAGGCGGTGCCTCCTCTTATTTGGTCCTAAGCGGCTAGCTACCGGACGACTACGGTTGTCACTATCAATCTACTGCAGGCGGCATCCTTCTCTCGTAGCCCCGAGCGGCCAGCTACCAGACAGCTATGGCTGTCACTATCAGCTTTGGGCTCTATCTATAAAAGGGACCCTCTAGATACGTTTTCTCTAAGCTCTCTTTTCCTTCCCAAAACTATACGGAACTCTTTTCTGAGCACTCCATTTCTGTTGGCTAGAAGAGCTGACTTGATCGTCGAAGGATCCTACCGAAGCCACCACCACCGACTCTGCACGAAACTTTATTTTGTAGGCCACCAACGGCGACTTTATCTTCCTCGACTCTAGCTCAATTCGACATCAATCAGATTCTGCACCAACAAAAATAATTATTAAATCATTATATTAGGACTGTAAATGAGTCAAACTACTCACGAGCTATTTGAGTTCAAACTCGACTTGACTCAGTTATTATCGAGCTCGAGTCAAGCTCAAGTAGCAAGATACTCGACTCAAAAGCTCGTGAGTCTACTCGAATATATATATATATTTAATAATATTAATTTTATTTATAATATATATATTAATATATATTATTAATAAGATAAGGTTTGATTTTGAGCTCGAACTTGAGCTTGAGTATGGCTCGATTTATATTCGAGTCGAGTCAAGTTGATCTCGAGTTTTACATATTTTTTTATCGAATCAAATTCGAATTTGAAATATTAAGGCTCGATCGATCTCGAACCGAGTTTCGAGTCCGAGTATTTTGAATCAAGTCAAGCTCGAGCTTTTAGTTACTTGACTCAACTCGACTCAATTGCACCTTTACATTACATCGATATTATTACCATTATTTATTAAAAAAGTATTTAAAATTAATTTTTAAAACTTTTATTAAATAAAAAATATTTATTTAACTATTTGCATCAATATTTACCATACTATATACAAACTTATCATATCATATCAACTCCATGCTGATAAAGTATATCATACCATATCAATTAATACATATTATATCAAATGATATATCAATATTATAATAAAATAATACCGGTATAAAATCTAATACCAAAACAGTGATCTTGATTTATAGTAAAATATGTTATGTTTAACTAGTTTGCAAAGTTGAATTTAAAAAATATATTACTTTTTTGAGTGAATAATATAGTAATTTATTTTTTATCATGATATATACTCAGTTTACTGTATTTGTCTGGTATATTTAGCCGAGTAGTTAAAAGAAAGAAAAATAGAAAAGAATGGATATAGAAATCGTATAACTTTGCAGCTTTGTATCTTTATGAAATTAGAATTGCTCTCTGACTTTAGAAGGTACTTTTCTATCCAATTTTAAGAATTAAAATATGAGTAAATATTGAAACATTATATATCCTAATAGAAAAGTATTGGAGTCTTTTAGCTATTGGGATAGACTGCAAAGTGGCTTTCAAGAAAATATAAGTATTTTTTATTTTCTTAACTATTTCTCAAACATATATACTTAATTTTATAGAAAATATTTATGAAGTTGTTGAGCACAAGGCACCTATAATATGAAAGACCTCAGGACAATCTTGGATAGCCTAATGCAAAGCCTTTTGCATAAGTAATATGACATTCTAAAAATCATTATATAAAAATGTTATTCAATTGTATGTTACATAATATTTGCCATTTTTTCCTTCTCACTATTAACTAATGTAACAAGATTTTAGGGTAATGATTAATTAAATAATTTCAAAATTCAGTCTTACAAGCATTTTAATGTTGAATAACAACATTATTTTATAATCACGGTCTATATTGTTACTTTATAACAACTTATATTATTAGCAATAGGAAAAAAGGTCATATATAATACATGAAATAGTAAATCTTTAAAGATTTAGAGATTCCAATAATAATCATAAGCCATTCAAATTGGCAGTCCATGGCATAGAATTTGTTCTATAAATTCAAAATAAAAGAACAGAAAATTATATGCTTGGAAAAACTTTAACTTATACGTTAAGTATATAACTATATCAGCATAAAAGTGTATAAATTGATTAATGATGAAGATTTTTGATTATGAGCAAGTAATCTTAAAATATGGGTAGATTTGAATTCAATGGATTTTGATGATCTTAGATGATGGAAAAGCATAGCATATGCTGCTGAAATCATCCGTTCTCAAAATCACTTTATGGTTAGCTTAAAAACCATCAAAATACATCATTTTAGATCACTCAATTTTTCTATGATTTAGATCATTTTCAAAACTAATGTGGATGGTTAATCATCAGTTTTGAATCGACAATTTGTTATTAAGATTTATTGTGTCTTCTATAGTCCAACCATTGTTTTATTAAAAAAAATTAACTCAAATTTCTGAGTGAAGGATCAACTTAAAAGTTCCGTTGTCTAATACTGACCAAGATATTTTTGTTATGATGTCTAACCAGCATTATTGAAACATTAAGCTGGGAATACATGGACATGTCATGCTGGTTCTTCCATTGGCGAAGATCTACAAACAAGTCCAATAGACATGGCGTAGGGCCCACCACCTTAAGGGCTATGTGGTTGCGTTATGACCCTTCCAAGTGATAAACCAAGTGTCACACACTAGGGACTTATTGTGGGCACTTTTACTTTGAAAGGAGCTGTACCAAATTAGTGGTTTTAGCAAGTCGGGGATTTTTCATAGGATGGCTCTAAGATTAGTAGGTCTACTAACTAAGAAATATTGGGAAGATATCTGGTTATTAGAGGCCATGTTACAAATAATATCCTTAGCTATTGTATCTATCATATAAGTCATTTCAAATAATATATATCTTTAGCCATCATACGTTTTATGAGCCATTACAACGTCAAATTTTATTTGTTGTTATATAATACTTTCTAGCCTTTTGGATTGTAGTGACAACATATTCTGAATACCGCAAAATTTCAACTAAGTCAACTAAGTCAACTAAGATGGCCTTACAATTAAACTAGCTACCAGGCATGTCTAATGCAAATTTGATGATGATAATGACGATGGTGATGATGAATTTATTAAATTATGATTAAAAAATAAAATATATGAATTAAAAAAATATCCATGTTTTTAATATTTTTATTTTCTTTTATTTTCAAAAAAATATAATATATCGAGAACTTTGCAATGAGCATTTGTTTAGAAACTATTGTCATTAATACCAATATTAAATACCAACACATGTGATGTGCTGGATATGTTTTTCTCTTCTATTTTTAATTATTTTTGAAATATAATATGATAATATAATAAATTATAATAAATAGAAATTTTAATAGTCAAAATTCTATTACTTAATCAGCTTTATTGATGATCATACAAAATTCTCATCATTAATATCAATATTATTAATTTTGGTATCATAAAAATCCTGCATAAGCTGTGCTTGCATGCGGGAACTCTCGTAATCAACATTATGATTCATACAATGAATGGAGACTCTGCACAAAAGCTTCCATGCAAAAACTCTTGTCATTAATACTGACCCTGGACGATGTTCTTTTCATCTTTTTTAGCTATTTTTTAGATATAATACGATAATACTATAAATTATAATAAATAAAAATTTTAATATTCAAATTTCTATTATAGATTAAGTTGATGACCATACAGAAAATCTTATCATTAATATCTGCATTATTAAATAGAAAATTCTGCAAGATGCTACGCCTGCATTGATAAATAGAAAACCCTTGTAGCAAATAGAAAGCCCTGCAAGAAGCTTTGCCTGCATTAGAAAAAACTCTTGTAATTAATACCGACGTCTACATAATAAATGGAGAATTCTGCACAGGAGCTTCTATGTAGAAAGTCTTGTCATTAATATTGATCTCCAATGATGTCCAAAATACTTTTTTTTTTTAACTATTTGCCAAATATAATATAATAATGATCAAATATATTAAATAGAAGGCTTCAATGATCAAATTTTTGATGTACATTAAGTAATAAATTTTAATATTGGCCAAGCAAATAATTTTAACATGATTATTATCTATCTCATATTAAGCAATGAATTTTAATAATAGTGGAACACGTCAATAGGTAGTGTCAACTGGATTAGATTGGATAGATAATAAAGGTATCTATGTATGAATTATGTATCTAGGCTTTTTAGTCATATATTTTCACATGTATTCGTGAAGATGTTAGTTAAAGATATTCTTATCATAAATTTTGACCGTTAAAATGCAAAAGGATATATTTTATTATAATAATAAATTTTTTAGAAGAGATATATATATAGTTACTCATTTATTAGAATCATAAGCTACTTGAATGTCCACAATAATTCAATCAAATTTGGATATCACCAAATTGTCTATTCCAAACGCTAAACTCTACATTGATTTACTAAGATATGCATTGGAGTGTGGAGCGAAATCATCGTAGGGAAACAAAATCCATGACCACGTGTGACGTCAAGATTGCTGCTCCACATTGCAACCCCTTCGTGACTGACCCTGAAATGCATTAATATCCTCATATATCAGGTGACATGGAGCATTAGGGAACTATCATGGTTGGGCGCCATTATTAAGAAAAGGCATACATCAATCGTACAACCCTTTTTCTCCCTATTTGATTTTTCCTTTTGGAGAAAAGTTTTTTTTTTTTTTTTTTTTTTTTTTTGTGCCGGGGTGTGTGGGGGGGGGGCGGTGGTGTGGAGGGGTGAAATTTGTATTTCGCTTTAATATTTCTTTTTTTTATTTCTTTTCCCACCAATATACGCCAAGATTTGGTAGACCCATCCGGGTGATTTAATCCCAGAAGGTCGATAAATGCTTTCCAAAAAAAATGAACCAAAAAACCAAAAAAAAGAGTTTGGTAAAGGATGCCAGTGATGTATACGATTTACCATGGAACACCGCTTTTAACGCTCCCCGATATGAGGTGCCAATTTAATTGCCCTCGTTCCCCTCTCCAACCCTCTCTATATAAGCCCACCAATGCTTTCTTCAGCCCCACCGAGAGGATACTAATAAATTTCCATTTCCTACCCGTTCCTTCTCCCATACCGACTCCCGCAGCAACGGGAGATAAGGAGAGGAGTCCACAACAGGGATGGAGATGTGTTATGGAGTTATCTACACCTTTCTTCTCCTGGCCCTTCTCTCCTGTCTCCTCATGAGAAAGCACAAAACAAAACCCCAGGCAAAAGTTAGACTCCCACCGGGTTCTACGGGATGGCCTTACATAGGAGAGACCCTTCAGCTCTACTCACAAGACCCTAATATCTTCTTCGCCACAAAACAGAAACGGTTTCACTCGCTTTCTTATAGGACTACTGCCTCCTTGTTCCCTTGCTTTGGGTTTTTATACTTTGGTGCATGGGACTGAGTGAAGAAGTTGTATATATTATAGGTATGGGGAGATCTTCAAGACCCAGGTGCTGGGTTACCCTTGTGTGATGCTGACCAGCCCGGAGGCCGCTAGGTACGTCCTGGTGACCCAAGCCCACCTCTTCAAGCCCACGTACCCTCGGAGCAAGGAGCGGATGATCGGCCCGTGGGCTCTGTTCTTCCACCAAGGGGACTACCACATGCGGCTGAGGAAGCTGGTGCAGCACTCGCTGGCGCCGGACAACCTCCGCGGCCTCGTCCCGGACATCGAAGCCATCGTGACCTCCATGCTCGACTCGTGGGATGGCCATGTGGTTAAAACATTCCATGTAATGAAGAAGGTTGGTAGATTTTGCTTCTAATGGTACAATTAACTAGTTTCATATATTGGCTGGTTTTCCTTCTCTCATGATCAGGATCGATATTCTTTTCTTTTTCTTCTCTTATATATGATCATGTAGTTCTCATTTGATGTGGGTATCCTCACAATCTTCGGTGGCCGACTAGAAGAACAATACAAACAAGAGTTGAAGAGGAACTACTTCATCGTCGACAAGGGCTACAATTCATTCCCCATTAACATTCCCGGAACTCTATTCCACAAAGCAATTCAAGTAGGAGAGACCTTCATCTCATGATGTTTCCTTCTTAGGGTCTCAATTGTTCATTTTGCTGTGCATTTTTTTTTCTGCAAATAGGCCAGGAAAAGGCTACGTCAGATACTGAATGAGATCATGAGTGAGAGGAGGAGGAAAGGAGTGATGAAGAAGGATCTCTTGGGCTGTCTCATGGAGTCATTAGGTGACAAAGATGAGAACTTGAGTGATGATCAGATCGCTGACAACATCATCGGTGCACTCTTTGCGGCGCAGGACACCACCGCCAGTGTCCTAACATGGATCCTCAAGTATCTCCATGACAGCCCCAAGCTTCTCGAAGCTGTAAAGGTAGCACGCATTCAGTGGCCTTGCGCCCTTAAGATCTCCAACCAGTGGGTAATTAATTAGTGGATGATGGCGACTCTAACTGAATCTTAATATATATCCCTTTGATGCAGGCGGAGCAAATGGGTATACGCGAGACCAATGTGTACGGAAACCAACCCTTGACATGGACCCAGACAAGAAGCATGGTCCTCACTCACAGGGTAAGCAAAACTCTGCGCCTTCGTACAAATGGAAATGGATAATTCTCCCATATGAGCCCGTGTGCTCATGCTAGTCTGAAGACCCATGATCTCATCACATCTCGGTTACTTATCGGAACGGTTTAATTTGGATATTTAAACAGGATTCAGAAATTTAAATAATATCTATTTGACTAATGTTTTTAGATAAAATTCTGAGTCGTTATAAATATACCACCGTAAAAACATGATGGTGCTTAATTTTCTCTAATACAGGTTATACTGGAGAGTTTAAGGATGGCAAGTATCATTTCTTTCACGTTTAGGGAGGCCGTGGTTGATGTGGACTTCAATGGTGAGTATGTGTTATAGCCAAAGTACTCCAGAAAAAGAGTCATGAATTTTCTCTGACCTTGGTACATGAAGATGTGCAAAGTCCAATTTGATTTGGGGATGTACATGCTCGTGGGGTGCAGGGTACCTTATACCCAAGGGATGGAAAGTGATGCCTTTATTCAGGAACATACATCATAATCCGCAATTTTTCCGAGACCCACAGAAGTTTGACCCTTCTAGATTCGAGGTATCTATGTGATACAACATGACATTAATTGCTTTCTTTTAGGTGCTGTGGACATATATGGTTTCCAATGACAGCCTTATGGCAGATTTTGTAGTAATTTACCCACCTCAACTATGTCATCAACATATATAACAACCGATCAATCATAAGCGTTATATTTTTACTTTAACTAGTATTATATAATGGTTAAAACGATCTATTCACCGTTCCAAAATAATAATGTTTCCTTATCATATCACCTTAAATGAATACCAAAAATAATGACATTTAGATATTATTTAATCTCACATAATAAATATTTCCAGCATTGTGACATCACAACACATTATAGCAGCTAATAATTTCTTGATCTAATATTCTGGACTAAATATAGGCACTTAATTTATTTTCAGAAAACCCACTTAAAACTATCAGTTTTATTTATAATAAATTTAGAACTTGTTAGTCAGGTTCTTAAGCATACAAGGCAAAGAGATTCACTTGGGTCAGCATAGAAATTGTGCATGCGAGAACGCTCTCCTTTGTCCTCACTTTTCATAATTCGAGAGGCTTTTCACCTGGCTAGGTGGAATTAGATCCTTGAGAACACCTTTTTCCATCTAAAATTGTATTACAAATTGAAAAAGTCACCCCCATATATTTCGAGTAACGAACCACCTTTGCTTCAACTCTGCCCAATGGGCCCATAACTAATAAAACAGAGAATTGTATGATTAAAAAATCAAAGCATTATGTGCATCAAATTGTATCTGAAAAGAGCTCACTTAACAATGTTATTGGAATCAAAGTTTTAACAACCGTATTTTCGTTCCACTTTTCTAGAATATGTGTCCTTAACATTCTTTTCGTACACCAACCCAATGTACTTTCTTTTGATGAATGCAGACTGCGCCCAAACCCAATACCTTTTGGCCATTCGGAAACGGCGTTCACTCCTGTCCGGGCAATGAGCTAGCCAAGCTTGAAATGTTCATCTTTATCCACCATCTGGTGACCAAATACAGGTGAGTTTGGGTCAAAGACTAGGAGATACGCATATATTCTAATTCATCTAGAGAAGAACTAGGAAACCTCATGTTGACGGTTTTGGCCTCTTCTCCTTCGAAGATTCCGTGAGATAAATAGGAAAATTACCATCTAGAGAAACACAAAGCCTGCTAGATCTAAAACTTTAGGAAATATTTATTTTTTTTAAAAAAAATGATGGATTCATTATTTATATAATTTTTCTTTTCTCTTGTTTGAATTTGGTCTGCAGGTGGGAAGTGCAGGGATCCCAAAGTGGGATTGAGTATAGTCCATTTCTGGTCCCCAAGCATGGGCTACCAGCCAAATTGTCGAGAGCTTCCGGAAGTAGCGGCAGCAATGCTGCCTAACGGCATCACTTTAAGTAATCCGGCTAGGTGTGCGTATTTGTGCCACTTGACCTCACCAGATAAATCAAAGTAGAGGGATCGTCATCAATTCTGCTTCTTGTATGATGAAATATATTATATTTATCTTTTTAATCAATTTGATTGTTCAATCAAGGGATCTTGTATCACTCTCACTATCCTTTGGTCCCCTTCCAAACTCGTAATTTTTATTGCAAATTTTGGTTTGGATAATGAAATAACATGTCGATGTAACATCATCCTTGTTGTCTTGGGCCCTATATTGAATTAGATGACTATCACATCACCACGTGTGTTGTCGCACAATGCTCTCAGTCTACGTGTCATATACATGGCCCTCCGATGGAGCGGCTGTTAGAGGACCAAGTGTCACACTGCCATTGGCTACAGCTAGGGGTAGCAGTAATTTTGTGTCTTGTGAGGGAAGACATTGCTGCCTTCAGTGGCCCAATGTGGGTGCGGTAGTCCCTTGGGAAACTTTGGATTTGGCCGGTGGCCGGCCCCTTCTGTGATCCTCTCTAGGACCAATCCTAGGAACAAGGACACTTGGGTGCCGTAATGGTTGGGGGTAGCCAACATCAAAGCATATTGTAGTTTCTAATTGGCTCAGCTACAGACGCCCGGCTCGGTTGGAGAATCCTCCAGAGAGGATGGGCAATGGATGTATCATGCCAACCTTGTTTGATGGGAGATTGATCACAACAATGGTCGGAATGACAAGTTTTAGCACAGCTATGGCAGCATAGATGTCGTAGGGGTCAGTCATACCATCATTCAAGGACATGAAGTCAAAGTACCGCTCATAGAAATATGTAGTACGTGTTTTTTGTATGGATCTCAAATTCACGGTGGAATTGGGGAATGGGTTTTGGTTGTGTGGGGGCATTGGCCCTTGCAGTCAGCTACCCCGAGGGGAAACCATGATCCACCTTTTGGGGTTGGTCTTGGAATCTGTCCAATTTTGATTGGCTACATTGCAGTAGGTGCAAAAGTTCTTTTGGCTCTTCTAGTATCTCTGGTTAAGATTAGATTATTAGTTCATGTGCGTCAATATTTATTTGGTCCGAGGGAGTTGAATTTTATAATAAAAATAGAAATGAGTGGCATCCATTACAGCTGTTTGATTGAGAAAAGTTTTATTTTTCTTTTCATTCTAGAAGGAAAGAAAACGCTCAAATCTCCTCAAAATTCAATCCTTACTATTCTTTAAGATTCAAATTTTATTCTGATTCTGGTTATAAATTAAACTCACCGAAGGATATGATCATTTCTATTCCCATCAATTAATTATGGTTGCGATTCTAATTTCGATTTTGATAGCAACTCAAATACATCTTAAATCATATCCACGTGCTGAAGTTTTACCGATTTAAAAGTGTGTGACGAGAATGAAAGCCTTAAGATTGTATTTAGTAGCCAGCAATCTATCTAAATTGCATAATTTAAAGAAGTCCCATTAGATTATCATGTTTGGTATACTTTTTAAGTTGATAATCTAAATTATCAAGATAATCCTCAGAGATAATCTAAATTACCAAGCGGAGAGATGGCTATTCAGATTATCAAATATTTGATAATTTGATAATGATATATTTAAACAAAAATACTATCATAAAAAATATAATATAATAATATTATAATAATATTATTAATATTATAATAATATAATATTATTATATAATATAATATTATGTTATATTATAATATTAAGATAACATAATATTATATTATATAATATAATTATAATATTATTATTTTAAAAATAATATATTATAAATATATTATTATATTATATTATAGTAATATTATAATATAATTTTATATTATATAATATTATTAAAATAATAATAATATATTATAAGTATAAATGTATATTAGAATATAATATATTATATAATATATATATTTATAATATATATTTATATTTTATGCATGGAGTATGATTTTTAATAAATTTAATTTAAAAATATTTTAAAAATTTAATTTTATATTACCAATAATCTAATTATCATATCAAATATGTCAATCAAAATTTTTGATAATTTTATTATAACATTACCTGCATGTACCAAACATAGTAATTAATATTACTAATAATCTATTACTAGATAATTTAGTTAATACATTAAATGCAATCTAAGATCTTATAAAAGCATCATTATGAAATAATATTTTTGCAGTCACAAACTTATGGGACTTTAGGCTAATTGAATATTCAAAGCTAGCTTGCCTGGCGTTTCCATATGAAAACTTCGCTTGTCTAACAAAATACCGGCCTGAAATCAGTACAAAAGAGTTAGAGGGGAATGCCCGGTGGTCCATGATTGGCAAGGAACGCGTAGAAAGAAAACGTGTACCCATACAATGATTGGTTACCATGGGAAAGAAAATTCCCAAGATCTTATAAAAGCAAGCACCTACAGAACATATAAAATTGGTGTCTCTGGTGGCAGGGATTTTTGTCTGGGTACATTTGTAACAGACAATGCAACTTGAAAGGTTTGTAATTTTGTAATTGATGAATTCGTCCGCCCATTCGCCACAGTTGGCTCTGCAGTCTTTAGGTAAATTTCGTTGTCATAGGGACCATAAACCGGACGACCATAACGAGGCAATCAATATACATGTTAAGTAGCCAATTAAACTAGCTAACTGGCTGGCAACCGCGGATGGAACCTCTAATGAGCCACTTTTGTTGACTTGCAATTATTTTCGTGGATTTATGTTGGCTAGTGTTGATATGTCTATGTATTTGATGACTGCAGAGGCTAAAAGGCAAGAAAAAGAGAAAGATTTAGTTTTTATTTGGATGTGCTAAAAAAATGTACACCAAATGGATAGTGTAAGACATAATGAACATTACATAAAATGATTTGATATTCCTTGCTGGTGTCTTGGATGCGTTCAAAATCAATATCCACTGAGCAAGAAATAATATCTGGATTTGGTATTGTTGCGGCCAATCTCCTATAGTGCTTATCATCGATTGAGAGCACCTATAAAATAAAGTCCATACCGACCTGAAGTGTTTTCGATGAGAATCCTTCGATGCTTAAGTTAGAGGAGAAAAGTTGGTCGAACAGCAAGCAGAATAAAAATTTGGTAGAATATTGCTCAGAAGTGCCTTACCAATACCGTTTGTTTACCTTTCTTTTATAGACAAACTATTGGTAACTGTATGTAATGGTTAGACACATGGATCTCGCTTGTTTTGGCATTATTTGGTCCTGAGGTGAGCAGTTAATACCCACGAATAGCCGTTATGCACTTTCTGCACTGGTAGTTTCTGATATACTAATTTTGTGTCGGTAAGCATCACGTCAACTGTATGTCAGTATTATTGACGTACTGATTGAAAGTTGGCCGGTGATTCTGATGTTCTAACTGGTCAATGATTGAGCAATGTGTCTATCAAAAAAGATCGATCAAGAGTCACCGACTGTCAATTGGTTTACTGGTTGACAGCCGGCTGTCCATTCCTTGTCGTCGATGGTAAGTCAGGTTTTGAGATTGGTTGATTGTTAGCTATCTATTTCTTAGCATCGAAATGTAGTTCAAATGCTTATTGACAGTTAATCGGTCTTTCAATTGTCAGTCAGGAATTTGATATTGTCACGGCACCATCAGGATATCGACTATAAGTCAGGGTGCTAATACTAAATCGGGAGAGAGCAGATCCAATTTTTCCAACAGTGTTAGAAAATATGTTCCAAAGCTAATCGTCAGCCTGATGATAGTTGAGCTACGTTGTAATCATAATTAATTTATTAATTAATAAAATATATTTTTGATATTTTTTATCATAAGTTTTCATTTTTTAACGAACTCCATTATTGTGATGAAGTCCTTAGGACTATTTAGGTTTGATAAAGAGATGATTTATCAATTAGTCCTTAAAACTATTCACGATCAAATGATAGGCTGCTAATTAAGAAGACAACGTCTATCGACCATAGGTCACTGTATGTCATATAGGTTGATTATCTTCTTAACCAAGAAGTTGTTGAAAAATATGTCATAAAATCAATCATTTAAGTAGTAGATGATTATAATTAGTATATGAATTATCTAATAATAATAGTTATTTGGTTGATTCATCATAAAAGTTCTATCTTTCTTAAATGAACTCCTAAATTATGATGAAGTTCTTAGAATCATAATTAATCAATAAAGGAGGATTTATCGGATGGTTCTTAAATTATTCAAATGAAAAGTTATTAACAAGGACGATAACTTATCAAGTGTAGATCGCTATATACCATATGCATTGGTTGTCCTCATAACCAAGTGGTGTGGAGACACTGGTATGGCATCCAGGTGAGATGTAGAAGTACATTTATACTGAGCGAGACCAATGTAGCACTCTACTATCAAGAGTAGCTAGCTAAGGCCAATGGGTATAAGTGTCCCTCCGACCTGAGATCACCACGATAACTTGCAAGCAACTCACTGTACTTTGATGTCGGATTATCTGTATTTTTAATATAAGTTCGAAAGATTTCTGGATATAGTCAAGTACTTGTAAAGTCGGTGTGTGAGTCAAGATGGGATTGATCACTCCTGATTAACTTCAGGAAGATAATGACTCATCGTATTTTAATTTAGCAAAACCTAGGCCTAGGTAATCCTCATAAGGTAACATGAAATTTACAAAGTTTGAGACATAATAAAGATAACTTGTATGAGTGTTTGACAGCATACTTAAAATCATCTTGAGCATTATTGATCATAGGGATGAATTATACAGTAACCATGGGCCAAGGTTCTAAGAATGTTGCTTTGCATACATTCGACCTATCTAGACATCGAAAATTATCGCTAGATGGTAACTTTGATTGGTACAGAAATTGATTTCTATGCTACCAACTTAAGTTCGAATCTATGGGGTCATACACATTAGAGCTTGTAATCTGATCGGATGGTTAATCGATGATTAAGAATCGTTTTGAGGTCAAACATTCAATGCGATTGAAGTTTGACTTAATGCAAGTGTTACAGGAGGATCAATTAGCAATTAGATTGCTAATTAGCTTAATTTGATTGAGCAATCAGGCTAAGATTAAGTCTAATTGAATTAGATTTAATTAGAATTGATTTGGATTTAATTAGATTAAGTCTAGTTGGTTTATTGGATAAGTCAATTGTAAGAAAGAATAATTTCTTGTTTGACTAGAACTTGGGTGCACCTAATTGACTTAGCATTTAAATCAGATTTAAATCTTGATTTAATCTGATTTAATTGGTCTCCTAGTTAGACTAGGATCACCTTTAATTAGGTTGCATTTGATTTGATTTAAATAAGATTTAAATTGGATTCAAAACTATTTTGATCTAGTCAAATAAGAGGAGTCCCAATTGGACTGGGACTCTCTCTCTTTCTCTTATGCCTAAGACCTCATGCCCACCTTAATTAATTTTTGATTTTTCTACGTGTATTTCCATGCCCAAGAAGGCCTTCCACGCCCCATAATTCATATTTTTAGGAATTTGTTATGAGTTGGTCAAAATTTGGAAGAAGTTGGGATTTGTTTCCTACTTGGAAGAGTCTTCTTTGACCAAAACTTCTTCCCCTCTTGTCCGCCCACTTAACCCACACCATATTTAACTTCTCTACCCTTCTTGGATACCCTATAGAAGTCCTCCTTTGACTAGGCTTTGATCTAGTCATGCAATAAAAGGTGGACGCCTCTTTTGAGATGATTAGAGGATGTGAAAAATCCTAAAAAAATCATGAAAAATCAGAAAAAAAGTAGGAGAAGTCATGGAGGATTTGTAGCACCAAAATTCATGGAGAAGAGTCTTCAATTAAGACATTAAATGTTGATGTCTTGAAGAGACAAGGTAAGAAAAGATTGTCTTCTCTTATATTTTTCTTTTATCTTTCTCTCTTCCTATTTTATTTATGATTTTTATATGATAAAAATTTGAGAGAGAGAGAGAGAGAGGATTTGGGTGTGGGATGAGTGCTCCAAGTTGTTGGGGCATGGTGTTAATTTTTTGGACATGATCTAATCATGTCCTGATGAGAGAAGGAGAAGAGAAGAAAGGTCTTCTCTTAGAATTTCTTGGAGAATCTTTCCTCTTTTTTTCTTATGGGATTTTTGTATGAATAAAATAAAAAATATTAGATTTGAAAATTTAAGAAAAAATTTTAAAGGAGAAGGTCTCCTCTTATCCTAGCATAGAGACATTTTCAGGACATCAATCGTTGATGTCCTGAAGGAGAAGATTTATCTTCTCTTAGGATTTATTTTTTATGTTCTTATTTTTTGATTTTTGAGAGATCCAAGGATTGAATTTCTTCCTTATTTCTCTTCATGTTCTTCATCTTTTGGAGTATCCAAGAGATCCGAAGAACATGTATTTTATTAACCATCAGGAGGGATCTACGAGAAGCTAGCACTTTGAGTGGATCTTCGTTCGATGAACCTCTGATCTATGTTGTAGGATCATGTGGATCACCTATAGAGGTTGGATGCTTGTGTGGCTCCAAAGACAACAATGAATTTAACTGCAGAGTTTTCGATCCACATAAAGATAAAAGATCTAATCTCTTGGTGACCTAGATGCGATCTAGGGTTAGATCTAGAATTATTCTAGATCTAGGTATTGATATGATTAATATCACTTATGATTAATTTAATTTTAAATTTATATTTACATCATAACATATTATAGATTTTTTATGTAGGATTTTGTAATTTGATTACATGTATGTTGTAGATTAAATAGTTTAATCTATGTCTTCCGCTGCTCTATATTTCGAAAAAATTTTAAAATCTATGCATGAAATCCTACATATTTCTCAACAGTGGTATCAGACCATCTAGATTCTTTTATAATATGATCATATTTATATTAGATTAAATTTAAAAATTAAAATTAATTAAAGATTACACATACTGTCATAAGATTGTTCTATTGTAAGGTTAACCCCTTATAATGAAAAGGTTGTCCTAGTATGTACTGATTTGAATTTGAATCATGAATAATTTAGATTAGATCTAAGAAAATTTATGATTTAATTTTTTAATTTAAATTTAAAATTAAAAAGATATTTAATCTATTTTAGATTATTTAGATTATATTTAAATAATATCAGGATTGCACATACTGCCATAAGATTGTCCTACTGTAAGGTTTACCCCTTACGGTGGAAAGATTATCCTAGTATGTGTTGATCCGAGAAATCTAAATCATAAATATATTAGATAAGATCTAAAGTAATTTATGATTTATTTTTTGATTTTAAATCTAATTTTAAATGATTTATGATCTAAT
>QRFJ01003151.1:0-25898 GCA_006176705.1 Cocos nucifera | reverse complement strand
TAAAAAATAAATTAAATTTAAATTTAATTTTACCTTGATTGTGGGTAATCCTATTACCCTGTGATGATCCTGATGCAGCGGAAGGTTCTGGATCTAGCCACGCAAGCGCCTGGCCTCTACCGGTATCCACTCGGGTTGGATCTGGAGATCTCCTTCTTCTCTATCACTTCTCCAAAAATCAGATCTGGATCTGATCTGGAGGATCTTCAAAACTTCTTTTGAAGATGTGCAGTTATCTTTGCAGCAGCGCAGCCTTCTTGCTTTTGATCGCCTTTCTCTTGATCTGGATCGCACCAAACTTGGTCCAAAAACTTTTGGGTGTGGAAGGAGAGAGAAGACCTGAAGGTGGCATGGAGGAGGAAGAGGGACAGCCTTGGGGCATGGGCAATGGTTCAAGCATCTTAGATTTGGGCATAGATAGGTCTTATTTATAGATCCTGTTGATCCAACTCCTCTTCTTCCTCAACCAATCATCCTTTTGTGAAATCAGATCTAAATCTGATTGGTGGGATAGAATCCCTGGATCCTAATCAGATGAGAGCCTTCTCAATCTCCTTAGATGGCGCCTAAGACTGGGTCAAAGAGTCTTCTTAGGAGAATCCAATTGGAATCCCCAAAGGAACTGGAGTCCAATCCAACAAGGACTCCTAGGCTTGCCTCCACTTGGGCACGCCTCCCTAGGTGTGTGCCCCTTCTCCTTTTGCCTTTTTAGTAGGCAGGACAGGCCCACCAGCTCTCTCCAATATGGCATGACACATGGTCAAAAGTCAAAAGTCAAAGGTCAACGTTTGACCAGTCAAAGGTAGACTTTTGACCAAAGTCAAAGGAATTTAGAAAAGGTGACCAAAAATGGCAGGTGTTGTCTCAAATTATCTCATAAATAAGACAACCTTTTCTGACTTGGACAACCTCCAGTCAGACCATATGAAGCCTCTGATTGAGCACAAACTCCTTTGGCTCAGTCAGACAACTTATTTATGATAGTAAAAGAAGAACGTTAGGTTCAATCGAGTGCTAGCACGATTTTCTTGAACCTAATTGAATCTCATTCAGATCAATTGAACTAGATCAGTTCAATTGATGATCACCAGATTCAAACCCTTGTTTGTGTGACCCAGTTAGGTTCAGTTCTGTATGGTAATGGGATATGTCATGATCTCTATCATCGACATCATCGAAACTCCTTTCGTGGATCAGAACTCTTCTGATTCGAACAGCTAGAATGATCGATCATCTAAATCATTCTAATTGCTCCCAAAATCCACCAGTGACACCTAGCAGTATATGGTGGCAACCCATCAGAGCTGAATGCGAACCTCTTGGTGCAGCTACCTGTGTGATTAAGTTCTTCTATCTTGAGCCCCGATCTCAGATTAGGGTTAAGGTGAACTCGTCAAACCCTAGTCTCTCTGTCATATGATGTAATCATTCGATTCGAGTCCAATGTGAAAATCTAAATAGAAACTCTTTCTATTATTTCACTCTACCATGGCCATGGGCTTCTGGACTTGATTCTCATGATCATCATAGGGCTGCTCCTCTCTACCACCGAGGTAGATAGATTTTCCATCTTGATGCAATCCAGTTCCTACAATGAACATGCTATAGCCAACATACACCTCAGGGTTCCATATGGCTAGGAGACCGAGTAATGGTGTAGTCAAACTATAACACCCTCAAGGTGAACTGCCGATGCATCTCAGGTCAAAGAACCAGACACACTACTGCAGCATCGAGTCAGTCATTGACGAGAAGGTAGACTTCCTAATGACTACTCGAGGTGGTCACGCTCAGTGCCCTCGTTCTCTAACGAGTACCTGTACTCTCGCTCCGGTGTCTCCACACCGTAGACTCAAGACTCATCTACTAAAGAGAAGCGATTGTACACCAACCTTCCGGATCAATCACCATCCTCGTGATGATCCTATGGTCGGGAGCATTTTATGAGTTAATAATGATTATTCATGTCTTAAATTTTCAACTCTTGAAAATATGAATTATCATTACCATTAACTCAAAGGATGTATCACAGACACTAAATACACATATGTGATAGAAAATAACCCATTTTATTAATTTATAGTCAAAATTATAATTTTGCCCCTAGAAGTGTATTACAAGTGTCAGCCAATTCTGGCTTCTAGGGCACATATATCTAACAATCTCCCACTTGTCCTAAAGCCAATTGGCTACAAGTCTAAGTCCCATCTTCTCAAGGTGGGCTTCGATCTTCTGCTGGCCCAACGGCTTTGTAAGTGGGTCTGCCACATTATCTGTGGAGTTGACTCTCTTGACCTCGACGTAACCTTTCTCAAGGTAATCGCGGATGAGGTGGTATCGCCGCTCAATGTGCTTGGATTTTTGGTGAGACCTTGGCTCCTTAGCAAGGGCTATGGCACCATTGTTGTCGCAGTATAGAGGAATGGCATCTGATGGCATTACTCCAATTTCTATGGCAAACTTCTTATACCAGAATGCTTCCTTTGCAGCCTTCTGATGCAGCGATATATTCTGCTTCCATGGTGGAATCTGCTATCACTGTTTGCTTGAAACTCTCTTCCAGCTGACAGCACCACCATTGCACACAAACAGACTTCCAGATGTCGACTTTCGATCATCTATATCGGACATGAAATCCGAGTCTGTGTATCCCTTGGAACTTGGAGTTCTCCATTACCAAAGACCAACATCATATCCTTAGTTCTTCTCAAGTACTTAAGGATACATTTCACAGAAGTCCAGTGTTCTTCACCTGGATTTGACTGATATCTGCTTGTGACACTCACAGCATGGGCTATATCAGGTCGTGTACATAGCATGGCATACATGAGGCTCCCTATTGCAGAAGCATAAGGGATCTTGCTCATGCGTTCTATTTCCTCAGGTGTGCTGGGGCACATCTTCTTGGAAAGATGAATACCATGTCTGAAGGGTATTAATCCCCTCTTAGAGTTTTCCATACTAAACCTCTTTAGTACTTCCTCTATGTACATCTTCTGTGAAAGTCCTAGCATCCTATTCGGTCTATCCCTATAGACCTTAATTCCTAGAATAAAGGATGCTTCACCTAGGTCTTTCATGGAGAATTCCTTGGACAACCACATTTTGACTGATGTCAACATGGGAATATCATTCCCAATAAGGAGGATGTCATCCACGTACAATACGAGGAAGACAACAGCGCTCCCACTGACCCTTTTGAAAACACATGGTTCCTCTTCATTTTTGATGAAACCAAACTTTTTGATCACATCATTGAAAACGAGTGTTCCAGCTCCGAGATGCTTGCTTAAGTCCATATATGGACCTTTGCAGCTTGCAAACCTTGTGATCAGTATCACTGGATGTGAAACCTAGCGGCTGTTCCATATAGATATCTTCCTCAAGATATCCATTTTAGGAATGCCGTTTTCACGTCCATTTGCCATATTTCATAATCGAAATAGGCTGCAACAGCAAGCAATGTGCGGATGGATTTTAGCATAGCTACTGGGAAAAGGTATCCTGATAGTCAATGCCTTCGCACGTTGACTATAACCTTTTGCCACTAGTCTAGCCTTGAATGTCTCCACATTTCCCATCTGCACCAATCTTTCTCTTGAAGATCCATTTACACCCAATAGGTACTATACCTTCTGGTGGATCTACCAAGGTCCAGACTTGGTTTGAGTGCATCGAGTCAATTTCTGACTTCATTGCCTCTAAGCCATTTCTCGGAGTCGATATCTGATATCGCCTCGTTGTAGGTTTTGGGATCATCACCATGAGCACCATTACCTACGAGGAACATTTTTCTCTACTTCCTCTGAAATAATACCTAAGTATCTTTCAGGGGACGGGAAACTCTTTTCGATCTACGAGGTGGAGGAGGTAGTGTTCTTATTGGCTCAACCTGATTTGGTTCCAATTGGTCCTTAGCTCTTTGCTGCTTGTGAGACTTTCTCATCAAGCTTAATCTGCTTTCCAATGCCGCTATCTTGAATAAACTATTTTTCAAGAAAGATGGCATGTCGACTCACAATCACATTGTGGTCTTCTGGAATGTAGAAATAGTATCCTAATGACTCTTTAGGATATCCTATGAATCGAGCTCTAAAGGACCTAAACTCTAACTTGTCCGCTTGTTGTCTTTTGACATGAGCCGGACAACCCCAAATTCTGAGATGACTCAGACTTGGTTTCTTACCGTGCCATATCTCATACGGTGTGGTAGGAACGGATTTTAGAGGGAACCCTATTCAGTAAGATAAATTGAAGTTAACAAATGAGTGTCCCCAAAGAAAATCAGGGAGGTCTGTGAAGCTCATCATGGATCGAACCATATCCAATAGGTCCGATTTCTCCATTCTGAAACCCCGTTGAGTTGAGGTGTTCCTGGTGGAGTCCATTGAGAGACTATGCCATTTTCCTTGAGATAGTCTAGGAATTTTCGGCTAAGGTATTCACCTCCTCGATCTGATCGAAGAACCTTAATGGGTTTTTCAGTTTGTTTTTCTACTTCATGTCTGAATTCTTTGAACTTTTCAAAAGGCTTCAGACTTATGTCTCATAAGATACACATACCCATACCTAGACAGATCATCGGTAAAGGTAATGAAGTAGACAAAATTGCCTCTAGCCGGCACATCAAATGGGCCGCACACATCAGTATGTACTAGGGCAAGGAGATCTGTGGCCCTCTCCCCATGTCCAACAAAAGGGAGTTTAGTCATTTTGCCTTGAAGACAAGATTCACAAGTTGGATATGACTCGAAAGTCAATGGACTCAATAGCCCATTTTTCTCCAATTTGTTAATCCTATCTTCTGCTATATGACCTAATCTCAGGTGCCATAGATATCTGTCGTTTGGACTATCCCTAGGTCGTTTGGCATTCACGTTTTGCTCGATAGTTAAAAATAGGTACATCAATATGTAACTGATAAAGACCATTAATAAGGAAAACCATTTGCAATTTTATTTCTTTCATAAAGAATGTTACAATGGTCCTTAAAGAAGGTGATCACATAAGCCTTCTTGTGCTAAGCATGAAACAGAAATCAAATTCCTGCTAGCTGCAGGCACATAATAACAGTCTTTTAAAACTAAGTCTAAACCAGATGGTAATCGAAGAGGGTATGTTTCCACATGGCTACTGCAGCAACTCTTGCTCCATTACCGATGCGTAGGATCATGTCTCCATCCCTCAGCCTCCTGCTATCCTCAAGACCCTGCATAGAAGTGCACAGATGAGCACTAGAACCAGAGTCAAGCACCCAACTGGATGCAGAAGAAACCGTAAGGTTAGACTCAATAACGAGCATACCTCCAGAAGGACCTTCCTTCTTGTTCTTCAGGGTGGCCAGGTAAGTAGGGCAGTTCCGCTTCCAATGGCCGTCGCTGTTGCAATGGAAAACACTTTTCTTTGCCATCGGCCTTTTCTTCTTCGGCTTCTGCCTTCTTTCTTCTTTGATCCTTTTCACCTTTTGCTTTTTCACAGACTTTTTTTTCTTTCCATAAGACTTTCTTTTGGAAGAAGTCCGTTCCATAGCAAGAACTGAGCCTTTAGAACCTTTCATAGAAAGCTCAGCGGTAACCAGCATATTCATTAACTCGGCCAAGGAATTTTGAAGTTTATGCATGTGGTAATTCATGATGAATTGCCCATATGCATCAGTCAAGGATTGCAGAATAATATCATTCTGCAGATCCAAGTCCAACTTCACACCGAGCTTCTCAAGCTCTTCCATGTCCTTGATCATTGTCAGACAGTGATCTTGGACTGACTGCCCATCACGCATCTTAGCCTTAAAAAGTCATTTCGTGACTTGATATTTGGCTGCGCGACTCTGTTCACCAAACATCTCCTTGCAGGTGAGCCAACATTTGGCGAGCAGTCCCGATATCTTCATGTTGGCGCTGGAGCTCATCAGACATCGAGCCCAACATGTAGTATCTGGCCTTATTATCTTCGTCAATCCATTTTTCCAGAGACGCTCTCTGTTCAGCAGATGGATGACGGGCTGGTAAGGGGAGGGTCCTGGTCCAAAACATGTGTTAACTTCTCAAAACCCAAAATAATTTTGTAGTTCCTGAGCCAATCTCTTTATAATTGGGTCCAGTCAGTCTATGTGTGTCCAGGATACGTGCCAAGTGGGTTGGACGCAGACATTTTATTTTCCTGTAGAGAGTCAAAGATTCTAGTTAGATACTGTAATTTTGACTTGACCAATTTATTTAGGAAATTTTATTTTTAAACAAATTAGCTCCCACTATTTTCTCGGATCCCTACACTCCCTCTGTAGAGATGCAAAAATCTCCATGATTGATGATTTCTAGTGGGTGGTGCGGTCTCACCAACTGACTCATCACCTCACCTAACAGTTATTGGTGATGGGTTAGCCAATGAGTGAACAACTCTTGTTCAATGATTCTCTAATCATGGTGCACCCAAACTTGGTCTCTAATTCATGAATCTCACCGTATCCGGAAATATTGATCCACTCCTTAGTTAAGTCAGACCCACCATTTGCATAGACTGGGTTCCTAATTGGTCTCTCACCGTATCCAAAATATTGAGCCCAACTCATCCTCCAGCCCATAGCATCCAATGCCTAATAGACATGGTTTGTCTTTTTCCGGTGCAACTGAGCCACTGTATCCAGCCGAGAACAATCAACCCCGGGAAGGGCCCGCACATCTACAATGGTGGAAGACCTCAGACTTAATCTTTTCTTAGGGAGAATTGATTCAGGTCTCATTAAACTAGACTTGGCTTAGTCATAACAATTATGACTAACCTAGTGGCATGGGTTAGCTCGGATTATTGACCACCTCAGATCAGAACTGTGTCAACAGATATGGCCAGGTAAGTGAGACCGGTGGAAGGAATATGCCATTAACTCGCACAAGAACGCATTCAGAGTCGAGTAGCTTCCAATTAAAAACCAGTCGGTCGTATGTGCCAAACTTACCTTAGACACCAAATTGTTGAGTCAGAACCAATTGGGTTAGCCTACAATCCAGACTCTAACCTCTGAGCCTAATTAGGTCTTGCTTGATCGATGACTCGTGACTCGATCTTGACCCAGACTTAATCCTATTAGGCTGGTCAATTTAAGCATTGTTGATCCCATCTAACCAACTCTTGATTCGGTTTGATCAACCGCTTAGACCTAATTGAGCTACCCAAGCCCGAACCCAGTATTATGAATATGTCTTAGATCTAAAAATTCTTAATTTTTAGACCTAAATATTTTCCATAATCTTAATTTTTAATTAAGTTGGGTTCATAAACAAAATATGCACAATAAATCCTAGGGTTTCAGGATCTAGGGTTTTGCAGAAAGTAAGTTTTGGGTTTCTGATTAAGGACGAACACGCAGCACCCCTACACATCATAAGAACACCCCATCGAATGGGAAGAGAGGGCCTTTAAACCCTTCTTTATTCTTATGACCGGACGGCCAAGAGGAACGCCTTAATCAAAAATATGCAAATACTACAAAACTAGTTTAGATCTATATCATATATCTCATATATAAAAAATTAGATCTAATATGGCATATTTTGCATACATCTCATGTATCAATCATGCATATTTTTAGATCTAAATTATCTCATAATAATCTAAAAAATTAGATTTAAATTGATCTAATCAAAATAAATTCTAATCTAGATAATTATGTAGAACTATTCTACAACTAGTCTAGACATGCATCAATCATATCTCATATGATATTAAAAATTAAATAATTTTATTTGCTATTTTTTAGATGTTATTATAACACTTATAATATCAAAAAATAGTAAATAAATAGATCTAAAAATTATAATCTAATTAAATTAAATTATGACATGCAAGACTATTCTATAGAACTATTCTATTCTAGAACTAGTCATGCATCTTTCAATCTTAGATCCAAATTATTTAATTTTTTTTAATTTTTGATTTTAGATCTGATCACATCTCATGTGACATCTGAAATCATCAATTTATTAATTAAAATTTTAAAAAAATTAGATCTAATAAAAAATAGAACCATGGCTCTGATACCAGTTGAAGGAAAAATCCTGATTTTTCGGATCCAGGTTCGTTCAGATCTGATTAGATCAAGAGATATATTTCAAAAATTTTTTTCTTGATCTAATCAGATCTAAGATATTTCAGATCTGATATTATTATTAATAAAATAAAATAAAATAAAATAAAAAATAAATTAAATCAAATTTAATTTACCTTGATTAGGGTAATCCTATTACCCTATGATGATCCTGATGTTTCAGCGGAAGGTTCTGGATCTAGCCACGCAAGCGCCTGGCCTCTACCGGTATCCACTCGGTTGGATCTAGAGATCTCCTTCTTCTCTCTATCACTTCTCCAAAAATTAGATCTGGATCTGATTTGGAGGATCTTCAAAACTCTTTTCAAAGATGTGCAGTCGTCTCTTGCAGCAGTGCAGCCTTCTTGCTTTTTCTGATCGCCTTTCTCTTGATCTGGATCGCACCAAACTTAATGCCCAAAAACTTCTTGTGTGTGGATAGGAGAGAGAACACCTGAAGGTGGCATGGAGGAGGAAGAGGGGAAGCCTTGTGGCATGAGCAATGGGTCAAGCATCTTAGATCTTGGCGCAGATAGGGTCTTATTTATAGATTTTATGTGATCCATATACTCCTCTTCTTCCCAACCAATCACAACCCTTTTGTGAAATCAGATCTAAATCTGATTGGTGGAATAGAGATCCCCTGGATTCCAATTAGATGAGAGCCCCTCTGAATCATCCTTAGATGATGCCAAGATTGGGTTAAAGCAGTCTTCTAGGCGCCATCTAAGTAGAATCGTCGAAGCAACTGAAGTCCCATCTGTACGAAATTCTAAATGCTTTATCCATGGGTGCATGCCTCCCTAGGCGTGCATCCCTTCTCCTTGCCAACTTTCTAGTAGGTGGACAGGTCCCCCACCAGAACTCTCTCCAATGATGTCATGACATATGGGTCAAAATGTCAAAGTGTCAAATGGTCAATGTTTTACCTAATGTCCGAAATAGGATTTAGCAGGTGATGAAAAATGGCAGGTGTTGTCTCAAATTCATCTCATAAATTAAGACAATCCTTTTCTGACTTGGACAACCTCCTAGTCAGACCAAAGTAAATATAGGCCTCTGATTGAGCACAAACTCCTTTGGCTCAGTCAGGACAAACTTTTAATGATAGTAAAAGAAGAACGTTAGGTTCAATCGAGTGCTAGCACGATTTTCTTGAACCTAATTGAATCTCATTCAGATCAATTGAACTAGATCAGTTCAATTGATGATCACCAGATTCAAACCCTATTTTGTGTGACCCAGTTAGGTTCAGTTTCGTATGGTAATGGGATATGTCATGATCTCTATCATCGACATCATCGAAACTCCTTTCGATGGATCAGAACTCTTCTGATTTCGACAGCTAGAATGATCGATCATCTAAATCATTCTAATTGCTCCCAAAATCCACCAGTGACACCTAGCAGTATATGGTGGCAACCCATCAGAGCTAAAAATGCGAACCTCTTGGTGCAGCTACCTGTGTGATTAAGTTCTTCTATCTTGAGCCCCGATCAGATTAGGGTTAAGGTGAACTCGTCAAACCCTAGTCTCTGTCATATGATGTAATCATTCGATTCGAGTCCAATGTGAAAATCTAAATAGAAACTCTTTCTATTATTTCACTCTACCATGGCCATGGGCTTCTGGACTTGATTCTCATGATCATCATAGGGCTACTCCTCTACCACCGAGGTAGATAGATTCCATCTTGATGCAATCCAGTTCCTACAATGAACATGCTATAGCCAACATACACCTCAGGGTTCCATATGGCTAGGAGATCGAGTAATGGTGTAGTCAAACTATAACACCCTCAAGGTGAACTATCGATGCACCTCAGGTCAAAGAACCAGACACACCACTGCAGCATCGAGTCAGTCATTGACGAGAAGGTAGACTTCCTAATGACTACTCGAGGTGGTCACGCTCAGTGCCCTCGTTCTCTAACGAGTACCTGTACTCTCGCTCCTGGTGTCTCCACACCGTAGACTCAAGACTCATCTACTAAAGATAAGTGATTGTGCACCATCCTTTCAGATCAATCACCATCCTCTTGATGATCCTATGGTCAAGAGTATTTTATGAGTTAATAATGAAAATTCATGTCTTAAATTTTCAACTCTTGAAAATAAGAACTATCATTGCCATTAACTCAAGGAATGTATCACAACCACTAAATACACATTATGATAGAAAATAATATATTTTATTATTTATAGTCAAAATTATAATTTAGTTAGAAATGTATAACAAGTGTCAGCCAATTTTGGCTTCTAGGGCATACATATCTAACAAATACTCTACCGAACCACCTTAATGGTGTAGGTACATTAGGCTCCAGATCTGATCTAATCAAATATGACTCAGGTTTAATTACAAGTATTGGTGTTTCTACCTATTGAACTTCATCAAGTTCAATCTTAGAGGCAATAATTCCTTCATCAATAATTTTTTTTTCTAAAAGGATTGTCTTAAGATTGATGAGCATCTTTTATTCATCAGCATGATAGAAATAGTAACCCTTACTTTCTTTGGGATATCCTATAAATATACACTTATCAGATCGGGATCCAAGCTTATCTATATGCAAATGTTTGACATAGGCCGGACAACCCCAAACCCATAAGTGAGAGAGTATAGGCCTATGTCTAGTCCATATCTCATATAGAGTCTTTACGATAGATTTATTCGATATATTATTCAATATATAACATACAGTCTCATGAGCATAACCCCTAAATGAAATAGGCAGACTAGCAAACCCTATCATGGATCGAACCAAGTCTAACAAGATTCGATTTCTCCTTTTTGATACATCATTATGCTGTGGTGTTCCTAGAGGAGTCAACTATGAGAGAATCCCATTCTCTCCTAGATATGTCAAGAATTCATTGGATAGATATTCACCCCCTCGATTCGATTGAAGCATTTTAATACTCTTTCCAGTTTGTTTTTCTACTTCACTTCGAAATCTTTTGAATATTTCAAATGAATTCAACTTATATTTCATCAGATAGACATATCCATACCTGGATAGATCATTTATAAAAGTAATGAAGTAGAAATATCCATCTCTAGCACTTATACTCATAGGTCTACATACATCAGTATGTACTAGATCTAAGAGCTCAGTGGCTCTTTCACCTTTTTCAGTAAATGGTGACTTGGTCATTTTTTCAAGAAGATAGGACTCATAGGTTGGAAGTGATTCACAATCATTTACTTCAAGGATTTTCTCTTGGGTCAACCTGTTTATCTTGTTTTTATTAATATGACCTAGCCTAAAGTGCCACAGGTAGATATCAAAGACATTATCTAATCTAGGATGTTTTCTAGAAGTGTATATTACACTCATAGACTATGATAAAATGTAAATACCATTTCTTTGTTATCCTTGCATTATTGTAACATCATTTATAATGATGTCACAATAATCTTTCTTTATAGATAAATGATAACCATCTTTGGTCAAAAGGCTAATAGAGATTATATTCATCAGAAAGGAAGGACAATAATGACATTCATTTAAAAAAATGATATTAGTATTGAGAATAAGTTGAATTATTCTCATAGCTAAAATTGGAATAGATCTTTCATCTCCAACATTCAAGAATCGCTCATTATTTTTAAATCTTCTACTAATTTGAAGTTCTTGCAATAAATTGCAAATATGGACTGAACTTCTGGTATCTAATATCCAAGTAGAAGTATCACAAATAGAGAAATTATAAGGTGTTATCATATAACATACTTGATCAACAACTACTTGCTCATCTCTCTTTTTCAATTCGTTGGGGTTATGAAAATCAAGATACTAAGGATAGTTCCTCTTCCAATCCCCTTGCTTCTTACGGTGGAAGCATTCTGCCTGATCTAGGTTATTCTTGGATCTTATGTTTAAACCAGGCATACAGGCCCCAGCATGAATCATTTCGTGCTGCTGAACAATATTCAACTTTTGATACTTATTATCGAAGTTGGATCTCATAAGTTTATCACTGTCTAACAATGAATGGAGCAACTATGGTTTGGATTTAATTACATAAAGGAGAACCAAAAGCCTAATTTATAATTGATTCATTAAGCCTAAAGATTTAGACTTTAATCAAAAGATTTTTTTTACTATTTTATTCAAACTGGTAAGGTCTACCTCCAATTCATGGAATTATCCAAATTTCTTAGTGGGTACTAGAATCCACATAGACTGCATACAAGCCCAACTATGGTTGGTCAACTCATGTACATCTAAGAAAAGATTCATAACCAGTTATTTTTTTAAATAATTTCTAGTAATTTAATTTTTCTTCAGGTATCTTTTCAGTAGGCTGGGACCTCCACTGAAAGTAACGATTAGGTCCAACCATTAACATGATCATTCTTGGTCCATTTAACTAATGAATTATTAAGCCCAACTATGGTTGGTCAACCTAATCACCATTTAGAGAGACGCAGTCAAGAAATCATATTATGAATGATAATTTCATTAGCAGATAAGCACCAGGCCTATGGGCCTCTAATGATTATCCAACTAATGGACCCATTATCATCCACTTAATTGGAGGCTATGATCTAGTTATCACCATAACTATTTTATTTTAAGGATCTAATAGTTTTAGAAGATTTTAATTTAAAGAAGAGAGAAGGTCAGATGAACTAGCTTATCATAATTCTCCCACTGGCTTCACCAAGTCAGCTTAAGGGAGACCATTAATAGGCTGATCAAGGAGCACCTAAATCAATCATACTGATTTACCTTACTGACATGGATCAACTCAAATAGTCAAGTGATCTAATCAAAATATAATTTTATCAAGAGGTCAGGTAAGTTCGATCGATGGAAGGGTCTGCTAAAGCTTATCTTAGACACCATCAAAAATGGCCAGGTAAGCGAGCTACCAATTAAAGACCACCAGTGTAGTTTACCTTAGACACCAACTGATTTAATTAGTCTCGATTAGATCAACCTAACAGTTCATGCTAAACCATATAGCCAAGAATCAAGTCCATCTTGGATCTCATTAAAGACATGGACTTGACCAACTACAACTATTGTAATTGATCTAGAAAATTTTTGATCTAATCTAAGACAATAATTGATTAGATTTAGTCAATTCTCGAATTAAGTCCATTCTTTAATCTAATCCTGATCTAATCTAATTAATGGACCTAATCTCCACTAATCCATTTAATACAATATGTTATGATTTGTGTCTTAGGATCTTTAATTCATAATCCAAGATCCTAATCAAATAACTTCTTAATTCTTAATTAAGTTTTGGGCAGAGTGTTGGGGTTCGGCTTTTCGAAAATGATTTTCATATTTGTAAAATATTTTTACAACATAGTTCTACCAACCAAGTTGCATGTTTGATTCATAATCAATATGCAAGTAACATAAGCATGAAATTACTTTAAATCTAATCTAAACAGGTTCATGTAATTGAAATAATTTTAATTCTAATCAATCATAAATTATATTAGATCAAATATAATATATTTATGATGATTAAAATTAGATTAAAATATTTTTAATTAGATCATAAAATCTCTTAAATCTAATCTAAAATTTTATAATCAATATTTTAGATCAGCACGTACCAGAACAATCTCTCCACTATAAGGGATAAACCTTACACTAGGCAATCTTATACCAGTCCTTGCAATCTAAAATTTTTATTTTTAGATCTAAAACTATTTTAAATCTAATAAATTATAAATAAAATTAGATTACATCTAATAAATTTATAATAAGAAGTTGATCTATATGAACTAAGACAACCTCTCCACTATAAGGGATAAACCTTATAGCAGGACAACCTTATAGCAATTCATGTCACCATGATTTTTAATTTTAGATTTAATAATTAGATTATAAATTAGATCTAATCTAAGAAATAATCTAAATATGCATACATAATCATGTAATAATCAATCTAGGCTCTAATACCAATTGAAGGAATCAGATCTAGGATTTCAAGGCTAGATCTTAAAATTTTTTCAAGATCAGACAGCAAAAAACTAAAATAAATTAAAATTTATTTAAATATTAGAGAATATCCTAGATCTAAAAATCTATTATATAATTTTGGCATGAGATTAAATCAAAAATTAATAATATAAAGAAAGAAGAACATATTGATATACTTGTTAATCATATCAACATGCATCTATACTACATCTAATGCAGGTATGTAAAAATAGATCAGATCTATATTACCTATGCAAGTTAGATATTCTAACTTGCTGATCCAGGTTTAAGAATGATACTCTAAGCCACACGCACATCCAACATTTAAGAGATGTCCACATGAGCCCATGAACTTTGATCAGAAGTTCCATGCAGAAAATCAGCATAGTATCCTGTATTGTGCTGATCCTTCTTCGACATCTAGTACTTTTTTCTTTTAGATTTAGACTCCTCCAAAGAATAGAAGAAAGAGAAAATATTTTAGATCTAAGATACTCTTAAAAAAAAAAAATCTCAAAAGAGGAGGAC
Organism: Cocos nucifera; assembly: GCA_006176705.1. Taxonomy (NCBI): domain Eukaryota; kingdom Viridiplantae; phylum Streptophyta; class Magnoliopsida; order Arecales; family Arecaceae; genus Cocos; species Cocos nucifera. The sequence goes on along the minus strand of QRFJ01003151.1, from coordinate 11,337 downwards.
AAGAGAATAACAAAGCAACCTTAGAAGAAGACCATCTTCTTCTTCTCTATTTTCTCACCTAGACATCCAGATTGGTGTCTATGAAAACCCAATGCCTAAGAGGTCTCTCATCCTGGTATTCATATGCCTAAAAGCACTCTCCAAGATCTAGAACATATCCAAAAATCAATCCAAAATTCATCATATATAATGAGTTATAGAGGAGTCCTTATTTGGTCAAATTCTTAAACTAGAAAAGAACAAACATAGCAACTAGTTGGGGCACCCAACACTTGGATGCCCCCTCTTTTCTTTTTGGCATGTTCCACTAGAAAAAAGTGCACAAAATTTCTTCTTTTCCACCAAATAAATAAGAGAGAAAATAGGAAGAATAGATGGCATGCATGGAAGAAGTTTTAGTTTCTTAAAACTCTATCCGAAGAAAAATTCAAATCAAATTCAAACTTTCTTCTTTGACTAGGTCCATAACTAATTGCCATATGAGAAAATGAGAAGATGAGTGGGCATGCATGAAGACCAGGAAGAGAAGATTTGTCTCCAAAAATAAAGGGAGAGTGGGCATGGAGAGGCATGGGATATTGGTGGCGCAAGATGGATCCTAGTCTTACTAAGATTCCATATTTGACTTGGTCAAATATGATTTTTCAAACCAAATCAAACTAAAATTAATTCAACCCAATTAAGTTAGGCCCTAATCTAACTAAGAACTTAATTAATTAAATTAAATTATATTTAATTTTAATTTATTTTTTAATTAAATTAAAAAATTGGATTGATCCAAGTCCTAGTTGAACTAGGACTAGTTGTTTCTTGCACTTGGCTTATCTAATAAACCAATTGAATTTGATCCAATCAAACCCAAACTAAATCTAATTAAATCATATTTAATTAGACTTAATCTTAATCCTTTGCTTAATCAAATTAAGCTAATTAGCAATCAAATTATTAATCGATCCTCCTGCAATATTTGTACTAATTTAAACATCAATCGTATTGATCGTTTAATCTTAAAATGATTCTCAATCATTGATCAACCATCCGATTGGATCATGAACTCTAATGTGTGTGGCACCATAGGTCTGAACATAAGTCAATAGTATAGAAATAAATTTTTATACTAGTCAAAGTGATCATCTAGTAATAGTATTCGATGGTCGGATAGGTCGAATATGTAGAACAACATTCTTAGAACCCTTGTGGATATGTTTCCACATAATTCATCCCTTTAATCAAAATGCTCTTAGGACACCTCAGAGTTAAATTGTTAACTTTGATCAGACTGTCCACATTATATTTTAAAATACCAAATCTATCGCATGGATTACCTTGGCCAAGATTTTGCTATATTGAAATATAGTGATATATTCTTCTCTAACTCTTGGAGTGGTCAATTCCATTTTGATCACACACTAATTTTTTAAGTACTTAACTATGCCTAGAAGTCTTTCATTACTAAATTAAAAATTCAGTTAGTTCGGTACCAAAGCATAGTGAGTTGCTTGCAAGCCACTAAGATGAACTCAAGTCTAAGAGACATTTTACCTATATCCCATCAGAGACATTCTCGATAACAGAATGCTCCACACTTTTGTTGAGAAACATGCAGGGATTGATGCATAGATTTCAAAACTTTTTCAAAATATAAAGCAGCGGAAGATATAGATTAAACTATTTAATCTACAACATACACGTAATCAAATTACAAAACCTTACATCAAGGATTTATAATATATTATGATGCAAATATAAATCTAAAATTAAATTAATCATAAGTGGTATTAATCATATCAATACCTAGATCTAGAACAATTCTAGATCTAACCCTAGATCACATCTAGGTCACCAAGAGATCAAATCTCTTACCTTTGCATAGGTCGAGAACTCTGTAGTTAAATCCATCATTGTCTTTGGAGCTACACAAGTATCCAGCCTCTACAAGTGATCCACAAGAATCTTCAATACAGATCAGAGGTTCGTCGAATGAAGATTCGCTCAAAGTGCTAGCTTCTCGTGGATCCCTCCTGATGGTTAATCAAATACATGTTCTTCGAATCTCTTGGATACTCCAAGAGATGAAGAACATGAGGAGGAACAAGGGAGAAATCCAACCCTTAGATCTTCTAAAAATTAGAAAATAAGAACATGAAAAATAAATCCTAAGAGAAGACAAATCTTCTCCTTCAGGACATCAACGGTTGATTTCCTGAAAACATCTCTATGCTAGGACAAGAGGAGACCTTCTTCTCTAAAATTTTTCTTAAGTTTCTAGATCTAATATTTCTGATTTTATTCATCTCACAAAAAAAGAAAAGTAAAGGTTCTCCAAGAAACCCTAAGAGAAGACCTTTCTTCTCTTCTCCTTCTCTCATTAGGAAATGATCAGATCATATCCAAAAAATTAACACCATGCCCCAACAGCTTGGAGCACTCATCCCCACACCCAAATCCTCTCTTAAATTTTTATCATATAAAAATTATAAATAAAATAGAAAGAGAGAAACATAAAAAAAATACACAAGAGAAGACAATCTTCTCTTACCTTGTCTCTTCAATACATCAACCTTTGATGTCTTAATTGAAGGCTCTTCTCCATGAATCTTGGCACGACAAATCTTCCACACCTTCTTCTCCTTTTTCTCTAATTTTTTATAATTTTTTTAGGATTTTTCACATCCTCTAACCATCTCAAAAGAGGCATCCACCTTTTATTGCATGACTAGGTCAAAACCTAGTCAAAGGGGGACTTCTATGGGGTGTCCAACTCTTGGACGCCCCTATCTTGATTTTTTTCATGAGAACCATCAAATCCACATCCCAAAAACCTAGGAGAAGGGTAGAGAAGTTAAATATGGCATGGGTTAAGTGGGGCACAAGAGGGGAAGACGTTTTGGTCAAAGGGGACTCTTCCAAGTAGGAAACAAATCCCAACTTCTTCCAAGTTTTGACCAAGTCATAACAAATTCCTAGAAATATAAATTATAAAGCGTGGAAGGCCTTATTTGGTGTGGAAATACATGTAGAAAAATTAAAAATTAATTAAGGTGGGCTTGAGGTCTTAGGCGCAAGAGAAAGAGAGAGAGTCCCAGTCCAACTAGGACTCCTCTTGTTTGACTAGGTCAAAATAGTTTTGAATCCAATTTAAATCTTATTTAAATCAGATCAAATATAACCTAATTAAAGATGATCCTAGTCTAACTAAAAGCCTAATTAAATCAGATTAAATCAAGATTTAAATCTAATTTAAATGCTAAGTCAATTAGGTGCACCCAAGTCCTAGTCAAACCAGGAATTGTTCTTTCTTGCAATTGGCTTATCCAATAAACCAACTAGACTTAATCTAATTAAATCCAAACTAATTCTAATTGAATCTAATTCAATTAGACTTAATCTTAGCCTAATTGCTTAATCAAATTATGCTAATTAGCAATCTAATTGCTAATTGATCCTCCTACAATACTTGCATTTGGTCAAACATCAATCGCATTGAATGTTTGACCTCGAAATGATTCTCAATCGTCGATTAATCATCCTATCAGATTACAAGCTCTAATATGTATGACCCCATAGGTTCGAACCTAAGTCGGTAGTATAGAAATCAATTCTTATACCAATCAAAGTTACCATCTAGCAATAATTTCCAACGTCTGGATAGGTCAAATATATTCAAAGCAACATTCTTAGAACCCTGGCCCATGGTTACCGTATAATTCATCCCTATGACCAATAATGCTCAAGACAACTTTGAGTATGCTGTCAAATACTACAAGTCATCTCTATTATGTCTCAAAATTTTGTAAATTTTATAATACCTCATGAGGATTACCTAGGCCTAGATTTTGCTAAATTGAAACACAGTGAGTCAATATCTTCCTGAATTTAATCAGGAGTTGTCAATCCCATCTTGACTCAAACACTGACTTTATAAGTACTTGATTGTACCCAAAAATATTTCGAACCTATATTAGAAATACAGACAGTCCGACATCAAACTACAGTGAGTTGCTTGCAAGTCACCATGGTGATCTCAGATCGGAGGGACACCTATACCCATTAGCCTTAGCTAGCTACTCTTGATAGTAAAGTGCTATATTGGTCACGTTCAGTGTAGATGAACTTCTACATCTCATCTGAATGCCATACCACTATCTCCACACCACTTGCTTACGAGGACAATCAATGCATATGGCATACAGTGACCTATACTCAATAAGTTATCGTCCTTGTTAATAACTTATCATTTGGTTGTGAACAATTTAAGAACCATCTAATAAATCCTTTTTTATCGATTGATTGTGGTTCTAAGGACTTCATCATAATTTAGGAGTTCATTTAAAGAAGATAGAACTTTTATGATGAACCAGCCAAATAACTATTATTATTAGATAATTCATATACTAATTTCAATCATCTACTACTTAATTGATTGGCTTTAGAACACATTTTTCAACAACTCTCACTTGGACTACAGCCAATCAAAATGATATCAAATATCCTATCTTTCACTTGAGTTCATAAAACTCCTTAATTTTGAGATCTTAGCAAAAGGGTCGGTCAAGTTCTCCTTTTCCATCGATCTTCTAAAGATCGACATCATCCTGATCAAAAATCAAAGATGATAGCAATGCAGAATATGTTGGTTCTTCGGTTCTTTAGTCTGAGCTATGGCTTCAGTGCTACGATAGGACTGGACCATCGATAGAGGGTGCCACTCCCAACCTACTAATGAACCTCAGCAACTATACAGCTTACATGGCAGCATCATATGTCGTGATATCTCTACATCACTAACTGAATAGGCTAAAATATTCTGCTTGGAATCTTTCCAGCAGATTGCTCCTACAATTAGGTTATGAGCCAACATTCTCTAGTTGTTATCTTGTTCTGACTGAAATTAAAACCTCCACATGTTTTAAGTCAGTACTTTCATATTTGAGTCACTGAACCTTAGTATTTTCCAAATACTTAAGGATTGTCTATATAATCTTTCAGTGGCTCTCACTTGGATCAGATTAGTATCTGCTTACTATCTCTAGTGAGTATACCATGTCTGATCATGTACATAAAGAAATAAAATGATACCTAAATCTTTATTCTTTGTAATGTTGGGATGTCATTCCCGATTAAAAAAATCTCATCCACAGACAACACAAGGAATAACACTACAAAATATTTTGTCCAATTACAAATGCAAAATTTGTCTTTGTTCATAACAAAGGCATACGTTCAAAATGTATGTTCTAATTCTGAGGTAATAGCCAAACAAGTTTTAAGGTTTTTACCTTCCCATCTATGCTACTCTAATCCTTTTGAAAATCCATTCACACCCAATGGATTTTATCCCTTCAGGTGAATCATTTAGTGTCCATACATTATTGATTTCCATGGACTTCAATTTGGATGATGTGACTATAGATCACTGCATTGTATCTCTATAGGTGATTGGATCCTTGTTGTTCTCATCGAGCTCAATAGGATCACCATTCTGAACCTAGATACTGAAGTATTTGTCCAGCTGATGTGATACTCTACCAGATCTCCTTAAAGGTGACACTTTAATGGGCTCTAGATTTGATCTGATCAAATCCAATTCTATAGGTTTACTAGATTACGTCGGTTCTTTTCTACCAATCAAACTTTTTTAAGTTCAACTTGATAGGCATCGATTCCTTCTCTAAAAAACTTCTTTCCAAAAGAAATGCCCTACTGCTGATGAACATCTTATGTTCTTTAGCATAGTAGAATTAATAATCCTTAAATACTTATTGGACAAGGATCCAAGTTTATCTATGTGCAAATATATGACATAGGCCGATCAACTCCAAATCTGAAAGTGAAAGAGTTTAGGTCTATGCACGATCCATATCCCATATAGAATCTATGCGACAGATTTACTCAAAATCTTTTTCAGACTAAAACTAGTAGCCATAAGTGCATAACCCTGAAACAGGCAGATAAGTGAACCCTATAGTGGATTGAACCATATCTAACAAAGTTCAATTTCTTCTTTTAGATATACTGTATTCCAAAAAGAAATCCACTGAGAAAGAATCCTATTCTCTCCTAGATATGTCACAAACTTATGGGATAAGTATTTGCCTCCTCGATCTGATCGAAGAGTTCTAATGTCCTTTCTAGTTTATTTTTTTTTCATTATTGAATCATTTAAACATTTCAAATGATTCAGGCCAAACGCACCCATGCCCAGATAGGTCGTCTGTAATGAAATACTAATATCTTTCTTTGGCACTTAGGTTCATAAGTCCACATATATCACCATGTATGAGACTTAGAACTTTATTGGCTCCTTCACCTTTTTCAGTAAAAGGTGACTTTGTCATCTTTCCAAGAAGACAAGATTTACAGGCTATCAATGATTCACAATCATTGATATCGAGATTTTTCTCTCAAGCTAACTCATTTATCCTATTCTTGTCAAGATGACTAAGCCTATAATGCCAAAGATAGATATCCATGACATAATCTAACTTGAGTGTGTACATTATACTTAACAGGCTGTATAAATATTAAATATTATTTTTTTTATTATTTATGTATTACTATAATATTATTCAAAATAATATCATAACAATCCTCTTTATTGATAAATGATAACCATCTCTAACCAAAAGGCCATTATAGATCACATTTATCATAAACGATGGACCATAGTGACAATCACTCAAAATGATATCTATTGAAAATAAGCTTGACAAATTCTAAAGCTAGGATTGGAATAAGACTTCCATTCCCAACGTTCAGGTATTTATCACCATTTTCAAATATCCCACTTACTTGTAGTCTTTGCAACAAATTGCATAAGACTACTGACATCTAATGCCCATGTAGTAGAATTGTTTATACAAAAATTTTAAGGTGTTATCATATAACATCTTTAATGAGCAACTTTTGCTCCTTTCTCTTGTTCAGCCTATAATGATCAAGAGAAGCAAGACAAATCTTCTTCCTATGACCCTGCTTCTAACATTAGAAGCACTATGCCTGATTTGGATTAACCTTGGACTAATTATTTTGACTGGGCTTAGAAGCCCCAGTATGAATCCATTCGTACTGCTGAACCAAATTCAACTCTCGATACTAATTATCGAAGTTGGATCCCATAAGTCATCACTGTCTAACAGTGATAGGAGCAATTAGGATTTAGCCTTAATTTGAGAAAAGAGAATATTGACCTAAGTATATGAATTATATTAAGCCTAAAGACTTGGACTTTAGTCTAAAGGTTCTTCCACTATTTTATTTGAATTGGTAGCCTCTACCTCTAATTCGGAGAATTACTTTAATTTTCTAGTAGGTACTAGAATCCACATAGACTGCACATAAGCCTAACTATGGTTGGTCAATCCATGTACAACTAAGGATAGGTTCATAACCAATTATTTCTCCAAATAACTTCTAGTAATTTAATTTTGCCCTAAAAACCTAATCAATAGGCTAGGGCCTCCACTGTAAGGATCCGGTTAGGTCCAACCATTAACATGAGCATACTTGGTATATCTAACTAATAAATGATTAAGCCCAATTATGATTGATCAATCTAACCACCATTAGAGAGACATATTCAAATCATCATATGATGAATGATAATTCCATTAGTCAACATGCACCAGACCTATGGGCCTCTAATGATTATTAAGTTAATGGACTCATTATCAAACATCTTAATGGGAGGCTATGACTCGATTATCTCCATAACTTCATCATTTTAAGAATCTAATAATTTTAAAGAATTTAAATTATTAATGATTTAAGGATAGAAAATATACCAAATACGACTTTTAAGTATTTTTAAGATTATTAACTTTCTTATCTACTGATTTGTGCATGGTTAATAACAACTTTTACTTGAAGGTAAGAAAAATCCTGATTTCCGGACCAGGTTCGTTCAGATCTGATCAGATCAAGAGATATATTTCAAAAATTTTTCTCTTTGATCCTAATCAGATCTTGAGATATTTCAGATCTGATTCTTATTATTTTAATAATAAAAATAAAATTAAGATAAATTAAATCAAATTTAATTTACCTGATTTGGGTAATCCTATTACCCTGTTGATGATCCTGATTTGCAGCGGAAGGTTCTGGATCTAGCCACGCAAGCGCCTGGCCTCTACCGGTATCCACTCGGGTTGGATCTGGAGATCCTCTTCTTCTCTATCACATCTCCAAAAATTAGATCTGGATCTGATCTGGAGGATCTTCAAAACTCTTTTGAAGATCAGCAGTCGTCCTTTGCAGCAGCGCAGCCTTCTTAGCTTTTTGATCGCCTTTCTTGATCTGAATCGCACCAACCAAGATCCAAAACTCCTTTTGGACGTGGAGAGCAGAGGGAGAAGAGAACTTGGCATGGAGGAGGAAGGAGAGAGGCAGCCTTGGGGTGTGGAGAATCTTTTCTCAATTTTAGATATTTGAGTTGGGCGCAGGGTCTTATTTATAGACTAGCTGTGATCCAACTCCTCTTCTTCCCAACCAATCACAACCCTTTGTGAAATCAGATCTAAATCTGATTGGTGGGAATAGAGTCCCCTGGATTCCTCCTTAGAGGGTGCCTAAGACCAGTCAAAGTTGGTTCTTAGGAGAACTCTAATTGGAATCCAAAAGGGAGATGGAGTCCTTGTCCAACAAGGACTCCTAGGCGCCTCCAACTTGGGCACACGCCAAGGGTGGCGTGCGCCCTTCCTCCTTGCCAGGTTCTGGCAGGGGGACAGGCCCCCACCAGCTCTCCAATAGGTGCATGACATGTGGTCAAAAGTCAAAGTGTCAATGGTCAACATTTGACCAGTCAAAGGTAGACTTTTGACCAAAGTCAAAGAACAAGAAATGGCAGGTGACCAAAAATGGCAGGTAATGTCTTACAAAATAAGACAACCTTTTCTGACTTGGACAACCTCCAGTCAGACCATATGAAGGCCTCTGATTGAGCACAAACTCCTTTGGCTCAGTCAGGACAACTTATTTATGATAGTAAAAGAAGAACGTTAGGTTCAATCGAGTGCTAGCACGATTTCCTTGAACCTAATTGAATCTCATTCAGATCAATTGAACTAGATCAGTTCAATTGATGATCACCAGATTCAAACCCTTGTTTGTGTGATCCAGTTAGGTTCAGTTCTGTATGGTAATGGGATATGTCATGATCTCTATCATCGACATCATCGAAACTCCTTTCGTGGATCAGAACTCTTCTGATTCGAACAGCTAGAATGATCGATCATCTAAATCATTCTAATTGCTCCCAAAATCCACCAGTGACACCTAGCAGTATATGGTGGCAACCCATCAGAGCTGAATGCGAACCTCTTGGTGCAGCTACCTGTGTGATTAAGTTCTTCTATCTTGAGCCCCGATCAGATTAGGGTTAAGGTGAACTCGTCAAACCCTAGTCTCTGTCATATGATGTAATCATTCGATTCGAGTCCAATGTGAAAATCTAAATAGAAACTCTTTCTATTATTTCACTCTGCCATGGCCATGGGCTTCTGGACTTGATTCTCATGATCATCATAGGGCTGCTCCTCTACCACCGAGGTAGATAGATTCCATCTTGATGCAATCCAGTTCCTACAATGAACATGCTATAGCCAACATACACCTCAGGGTTCCATATGGCTAGGAGACCGAGTAATGGTGTAGTCAAACTATAACACCCTCAAGGTGAACTGCCGATGCATCTCAGGTCAAAGAACCAGACACACTACTGCAGCATCGAGTCAGTCATTGACGAGAAGGTAGACTTCCTAATGACTACTCGAGGTGGTCACGCTCAGTGCCCTCGTTCTCTAACGAGTACCTGTACTCTCGCTCCGGTGTCTCCACACCGTAGACTCAAGACTCATCTACTAAAGAGAAGCGATTGTACACCAACCTTCCGGATCAATCACCATCCTCGTGATGATCCTATGGTCGGGAGCATTTTATGAGTTAATAATGATTATTCATGTCTTAAATTTTCAACTCTTGAAAATATGAATTATCATTACCATTAACTCAAAGGATGTATCACAGACACTAAATACACATATGTGATAGAAAATAACCCATTTTATTAATTATAGTCAAAATTATAATTTTGCCCCTAGAAGTGTATTACAAGTGTCAGCCAATTCTGGCTTCTAGGGCACATATATCTAACAATCTCCCACTTGTCCTAAAGCCAATTGGCTACAAGTCTAAGTCCCATCTTCTCAAGGTGGGCTTCGATCTTCTGCTGGCCCAACGGCTTTGTAAGTGGGTCTGCCACATTATCTGTGGAGTTGACTCTCTTGACCTCGACGTAACCCTTCTCGAGGTAATCGCGGATGAGGTGGTATCGCCGCTCAATGTGCTTGGATTTCTGGTGAGACCTCGGCTCCTTAGCAAGGGCTATGGCGCCATTGTTGTCGCAGTATAGAGGAATGGCATCTGATGGCATTACTCCAATTTCTGCAGCAAACTTCTTGTACCAGAATGCTTCCTTTCGCAGCCTCTGATGCAGCGATATATTCTGCTTCCATGGTGGAATCTGCTATCACAGTTTGCTTGGAAACTCTTCCAGCTGACAGCACCACCATTGCACACAAACAGACTCCCAGATGTCGACTTTCGATCATCTATATCGGACATGAAATCCGAGTCTGTGTATCCCTGGACTTGGAGTTCTCCATTACCAAAGACCAACATCATATCCTTAGTTCTTCTCAAGTACTTAAGGATACATTTCACAGAAGTCCAGTGTTCTTCACCTGGATTTGACTGATATCTGCTTGTGACACTCACAGCATGGGCTATATCAGGTCGTGTACATAGCATGGCATACATGAGGCTCCCTATTGCAGAAGCATAAGGGATCTTGCTCATGCGTTCTATTTCCTCAGGTGTGCTGGGGCACATCTTCTTGGAAAGATGAATACCATGTCTGAAGGGTATTAATCCCCTCTTAGAGTTTTCCATACTAAACCTCTTTAGTACTTCCTCTATGTACATCTTCTGTGAAAGTCCTAGCATCCTATTCGGTCTATCCCTATAGACCTTAATTCCTAGAATAAAGGATGCTTCACCTAGGTCTTTCATGGAGAATTCCTTGGACAACCATAATCTTGACTGATGTCAACATGGGAATATCATTCCCAATAAGGAGGATGTCATCCACGTACAATACGAGGAAGACAACAGCGCTCCCACTGACCCTTTTTGAAAACACATGGTTCCTCTTCATTTTTGATGAAACCAAACTTTTTGATCACATCATTGAAACGAGTGTTCCAGCTCCGAGATGCTTGCTTAAGTCCATATATGGACCTTTGCAGCTTGCAAACCTTGTGATCAGTATCACTGGATGTG